>CM057820.1:50881791-50999291 GCA_030067965.1 Latrodectus elegans
TCCATTTTCTTTCTTATACTTTCAAAGTCCTTACATATGACTTGAATTAAGGATTAATATTGTTTTAGAATAGCAACAAGATAATCAGAAAAATTTAATAAAATATTTCGGTTTCAATAAATTCAAAGAAACGTTTCTCATTTCTGTTGAAGTTTCAAGAGAGAAACTCAGAAATAAAAGAAAAATACTAGAGATTGTGAGTTCTTTTTATTTGGAAAATATTTCCTTTTTTTATAGAATATTTTTATCTGAATGGTATATATATTTTTTAAAAGTAAATTATATCTACTTGTGATTTGTCATTTAAAAATGTATATATTTAGCTTCGATTTTAGTTAAATTTGATAAACTGAATAAAAATGAAGTTATAATTTATACTTACTGTATACATTAATGAAGTATTCAGGTGAATCGCTTAAATAGCGATAGCCAGTTCTTTATAAGTTTATAGAGAAAAATTGCTTAAGAAGACAGAAAAATTAACAGATTACACACACTGTACAGTAAAATAACATTATTTCAGTCATTTGACTAGTAAATACTTTAAACATGGAATTTATTATTCTTAAACAGAAGCTCCAATGGAAATTCATATTTGGATGATTTGATTAAAAAAATCAACCAATGTAAAATAATGATACGTTAATTTCTGTGAACTGAATTTACAGTTTATTTTGATTCTTCCCACATGCTTACTTATATAATATAGAGGGGAGAATCGTATATTTAAATAGTAATAAACAAATCTCGGTATGTTTTTGTCCCCCCTCTTTAAATCTTTTTATTTTCTACGTGAATTATTAACGTATAATTCTTTTTAATGTTTCTAAATATGATTGTGTTGCCCATTAACAGATCCTGGAATTTTCTTAAATGCATTGAGACTTTTGCATTATGATATAAAAAATATGAGGAATTAAGGTAATATAATTGATCGTTCGTATTGAATTATAAAATAAAAAATTAAGTATCGTGTTATACTTCATAAAATCAAATTCAAAAGTTAAGAATTGATACGCTTTTTCTAAATTTCAACACTTTATCTGCAAGTAGAAATATATGTTTATGTGGACAAAAGGATCAATAAGATTTGTTTTAGGCTCATTTTAGATTTAAAGATATTTTCATTTTATGTAACAATCTTCTTTGACTGGAGAATTTATTAAAGCATTTAATTAACAATACTTAAAATTTATGTATCTAAAATTAGATAAGATTTCATTTTTTAAATCATCATGAGAAAATATTTATGTATAATTTGGAATGGATTGTCAAAAATACTTTAAATATTTTTTTAGCATTTCATATAAATTAAAGATTTCATCTGGAGTGATAATCGCACCCATTTTGGCAAACAGAAACATATGTACAAAGTTTTTTGGGTGTACTTTAAAAGAATTATTTTGGTGATTGGTATATTTTAACAAATGTTTATAAAACAAAATATTAAAATTTAACCAATTTTAATAATTAAGAAGATAGAAGCTACGTTATTTAAATTTTATTCGACATTGATTTCAGTAATGAACTATAAATTTACTAAAGTATAATTCTAAAACTACAATCTGTAAGTGCCTTGTAAAAAAGCATGTTCATTTAAAATTATGAATAAACAGGAAATAACAATTATGTACTTAATTTAAATTACTTGTCAATAGTGGTACTAAAGTGTTATAGAATATTTTTAATCAAATTAAACTGTTGATTTTTTTATACAAAACTAGGGAAAATGATAGAAGAGAAATAAAGAATAATCAGAAAGAAAGTTTCATATTTTATTAAAGTTAGGTTCTTTCTCTTTTTAGAAGATAGTATTTAAGTATTTCCTTCTCTTTAGTGCTTATTGACTCAACAAAATTAAATTAAGCAGGATTTTAATACAAGTTATGTAACTTTACTGTATTCGAGCTAGTAAAGTTAAGTTTAAAAAGGTAAACATAACGAAGTGAAAGCATTTATTTCCGTATTTTTTTCTATATTAATTTTAGTACGCCGTGTTAGTAGTTGGCTGTTTCCACCATGCATTACGTGTTTGCTGTAATAATTTTTAGCACTTTTTATACTCTGAACTGTATAAAAATTAAAGAACTCAAACTTTAAATCAAAAATAAAACTGATTGGCTTGCGTATTCTTTAATTTTAGCCCCATTGAGAAACTTTAAAATATTATTTAGGAAATTTGTATGCAACTGGTAGAAAATAAAGCGTAAGTGTTGAACGGTAGCTAGGTAACCTTACTTAGAACAATATTGTTAAAAATATTATAAATTGAATCACGATGATTGCAAAGAAATTACATTACATTATTAGTCGAAGTGAAAAATGTTTAAAATAATTTAACTAGTAACATGTGAAAAAAGAATAAAATTTTTCTTTATGAAAAAAGAGTACTAAAAGAGTAGAGAAAATAGGTACACAGTGATTTCATGTAATATTTTTTTTTAAAATAGATTTCTAATTAATTTAAAATTCTAATTTAATGAATCGATAGGGTAAACTATTAGGGTATATTAGAGTAATGTCATTGTGCTGTATTAAGTTAACAATGTTAACAAAAAGTTTCTTCACTGATATCGAATAAAGGATTGAAAAAAATATATCAGTTTAGGTATTCACTTTTCTACAGAAACGTCACTGAAATATTTCTCACCTTAAGTATGTTTTGCGATTTCAAAGTGAAAGTAAATTATAATTTCTTAATTAAAATAGTTTTGTAATTACACACTGAGCTATCTGCAGCAGTTAGTGATAAAATCTTCTAAAAACATCCAAATTATGTTTAGTCTAAATCGGGTGTAATACAATACATACATAGCGTGCTAACTGTACCTTTAGGTTAATGGATTTGAAATATTTTCCCATCACCAAATGCCTCATAATATTGAACCACTGTCAGTGGTGAGGTCACACCTGAGCTGGAACCTTTATCTCTACATCCACACCAGGAAACGGAATTTGGACGTCACATATTACAATGGACACGTCTCTAAGCAACAATGCTTCAGCAACCAGTAAGGGAGAAAGATGGTCCATCTCCCAATGACTGCTCGCTGCAAATGATTCTTCACTTAGTTGATTTTCACAGGAAGAGGCGTGAAGCTACTGAGCCACTGGAGCTCAGTACAATAATAATCGAAATCCAGGACTTTCTTTCTCTCATGAACGCAGGTTGAAAAACAAAATGAGATTCTTTAAATGATGTAGTAATTTTAATTAGCTGAATGAAAGATTATTTGTAATTAATTCTAATTGAATACCAAACTAATTTAAGTGATTAAACCAAATCATAATTTAAGTGTAATTATGCAAAAATCATTTACATGTACATTGTTAGATTCATTTTCACCACATCACTGGCAGTCAAAATATTAATTTTTATTTAAGAAACTTTTAATCCAGCTTAAAAGACAAATAATATTAAAATATTGTTAAAAAGTCAAATGCTTCATAAAATAAAAATTAATTATAATGAAGATTAAAATATTATGAAAAATATAACTATTTTCAATGGAAAAATAAACAAATATCAACATTTTGGAAAAATTAACTTTATTGGCTATTCTATATTTGTAATTGCATAGATTGTACAGCAAAATGAATTTTTTATAAGTAGAGATTACCCATAAAGAAATAAAAATGTAAAAGAAAAATCTGAGTTATTTAAATATGAGTAAATGAAAGCATTTTTCTTGAATGTAGAGGGAACAATGAAAAAGAAATATTTTACCTGCAGTTTGATGAGGTAGGAAATATCCACAAAAAATAAAAATATATCTTAAATGAAACCTAAAATGTTCTTTGAGTTTCAATACCTTATAATAGATCTTAACTTGAAATATATAACTTTCATTAAATCAAATCTGTTATATTTCTTGTTCTTTGCATTAAGATTATATAAAGAATCTGTTCTTTTATATATCATAATTACAACACACATACACAGAGGCCGCCGTGGTGGCCTGTTTGGTTAGCTCGACGCTCTCATTGCCGAAAGTTAGTGAATTCAAATCCCATCTTAATCGATAATCCGTCGTGTTCGTTAATGGGGCTGAGGTACGTTAAAACTGAGCATCATAGCAATGTCCTCCAAGGAAAATGATACCTATGGGGGTGGTATGCTAAGTATTGAGGATGATCTTGGGCTCAATGTTTGGCCTACCATCCTGCTTCAAAATCACGACGATTCCACCCGGCTGCTCCTTATAACAACTGGTAGACCCCAAATCAGTGCTAAGTACAGATAAGCATGATGTTACGCAAACACACACAGTTAAATATTTTCTTTATATCAACGAATAATCATTTATTAAATTTTGTTTAATTAAAAATATCTTATACAAAGATACTTTATATTTCTTTTGAAACATTTACCTGATTTTATAATTTTCCTTACGATAAAAATAATCCAATAGATTTTTCCTGTTAATAATATTTTTTATATTGATTTACACTATGGATCATTTTGCTTTGAATCTTCTCTTCGACTCATCTAATGATGATTTCTTAGGCCCATTGGGGCATAAGGTTTAATTTTAATTACTGCTGTAATGTTGCTTTTATATCTATCAAAGAGAGGTAATTATAAGTTTTTCGGGTTTCTTTCTTGCAGTATATGAATATAAACCTTATGTTAAAGAAAGACTCTCTCGTAAGTCATCCCCTGGCAAACACTTAAATTTTTAAGAATTCAAGGATGTCTATTTTTATTATAGCTAACTAATATCTCTTAATCAATCAGAAAATAATTTTATCTTCTCGAATGATCAGCCAAACTTCTGAAAGAATTAATTATAAAACTCTAATAGTAGACGTTCCGTTATTGCTTCGTTGATATATTCGGCTATACTTGATAATAGGATACAAGTTATTTATAAACATGAAAAGGTTTTTTGTCAAAAATCCATGGGGATAAACATTTTCTGTAAGCAGTAGCTAATTTTTTTATTTTCATGACGTTTAGTAATAAATAGGACATTTTCTCTCTAAGATAAATTGAATTTTCAAAATATAACAATAACTGAAGTAGATATCATGAATGACACCAAATGACGTCAATTCCATAGCGTGATAAATGGCTGAATTTTATATGTATTGAAGCTTTTGATGTTCTGATTGTGTGCTGATTTCATAGGGAACTACAGTTTATAATAAGCTTCAAATCAGTACAAATCTCCTCATTTGCGGTGAGAATAGAACCCTTGAACTATTAAATTTAAGCTCATAAGAGAACAGTTATTATCAACCTTACAGCAGAGTTCATTAGGGCAGGTCTGGAAATATAATAAAATTGGTTTTCCACATTTTTTCAAAATAATTGTTAGTAACATGTAAATGCTATAATGTTATCTTTATTAACGTTAATTGCTTAAAAAGACTGTGGCTTAGCTAATAAAATCCAAATAATCTCATATTGAATGAGGGTATCTTATGGTATGTCTATAAACACACTTTTGATGTTGTTAATGCCAGAAAATAAATGTTAAATATTTTAACATTTATTAAAAGTATGAACTATTAAAGAAAATATATGTGTTAAATATTTTCTTAATTTTAACTTTCATTAGTTATTAATCTTTTATTTCCAGTGAATGTTTCTGTTTAAAATTTAAATTTATTAAAATTGTCATACACACAATTATTTTTTCTGAATAGAAAGTATGATTTGAAAATGTTTTTAACATATATAGATTTAATAAATTACTGTCTTCAGAAGTTTACTTATTTCAAAGAAAATAATCTTAACATAATTTATCTTCTAAATAAATAAAAAAAATCTGACATTTAATAAAATTTCTTGTGTAAAAATAATTAATAGTCTACTACATTTTTTCTTCCTTTTTACTCCTTAATATATATTATCTCATTTTTTTTTAAATCATTATATAAAATAAAGATTTGTTACATATTCATTTTTTGTCGTGTCTTTGACAGTCTTATCGAATAAAGTTGTGTGAGTTCTTATAACAGCTTCTATACAGTTTCTGCAAAGTACGCATTCAAATATTTATTATTATTAACTATAAACGTATGCATTATGTTTTTCAAAGAAGGAAATACATCCAATTTCATAGTATTTCACTTAAAGTTTAAATTTACCCCAAGCGTACTTTTCAGAATAGAACACCCATGATAGTTTTGATATATTTAACACATTATTAAGGATTTATATGAATAAATGAAGTACAACATGAGAGTCTGATTCCTTTATTAAAAACATCTAATATTCAAGCATTTTTATTATTACATTTCCCAAAGATTATATTTACTGGAGCAGCTCTTAAATCATATTGTTATTTAAATGATTTATCATAAAGCTGAAAAAAGATTTTAATTAACTAAAGAATCGTTACAAATTGATTAATGCTGATGGCACATTTCATTCGCTTAGTGAAAGAAAGTTTTAAGTATCAGTTTCACTTCTATAATGAGAAATATAATGAGTTTAACAAATGAGTTTTTCAGTTTAATAAAACAAAATATGCATACAATAAAAATAAAAAAATATTATATTAAAGTAATCTAACCATTAAATTTAATAAAATAAAATAAAATAAAATATCTAGTTAATGATTTATTATAGAAGTTATTGTAAACTGATAAGTTACAAAATGATTTTCAACCACTAAATATGTGCAGTGTAATAAAGGGTATTATGATGTAAGTTTCTTTGAACTTTAAAGATATATAGATGAAGAGGTTATATATATATATATATATATATATATATATATATATATATATATATATATATATATATATATATATATATATATATATATATATATATATATATATATATATATATATATATATATATATATATATATATATAATATATATATATATACAGGATGAGACAAAAGTTCGTTACAATTTTAAAAATTCATAAAAAAAGAAGAAAGTGTAGTCGTAGTCGGATTTTTTTTTTTTGCAGCAAAAAAAGCTTTAGTTAAAAAAGTCGTCTATAGATGGCATTGATTGTCCGAAACACAATGAAAAGGACAACAGTACGCTCCATTGATTTATTCTGATAACAACTGTTGTTCAATATGACCTCCAGTACATTGTACGACACAACAAAGGCGACTCGCAACGTCCGTTACAGCTGAATGAAATATGTCGGAATGAATTGCAGAAACCTCACGACAGATGGAATTTTTGAGTTCGGCCAATGTTGAAGGAGATGAACGGTACACACGTGATTTCAAATAGCCCCACAACCAGAAGTCAACCGGAGTGAGGTCGGGTGATCGTGGAGGCCATGCGATCTTGCAACCTCGACTGATCAGTCTCTCTTCACCAAAGGTACTCAAAAGGAATCGTTTTACTGGATTGGCATAATGTGGTGGTGCGCCATCCTGCATAAAGTTTATTACAGATAACACACCTCTTTGATTTAATGCGGGCACGACTTTGTCATGCAAAAGAGTGAGGTAACGCTTAGCGGTTACTGTGCACGTTTTCCAACCCAATCTGGGACACGGTTCTTCAAAGAAGAAAGGTCCGACAATGAAAGATGAGGTGAAGCCACACCAGACTGTCAACTTGGCTGGATGCAGAGATTTCGTCATGTATTCACAAGGATTAGATGTTGCCCACATACGAATGTTATGGGTGTTGACATCCTTGTGTAGTGAGAAGTGCGCCTCATCCGTCCAGAAAACGTTGAACAACCACTGAGGGTCGTTTTCGATTCTTGCCATAGCCCACTGGGCAAATGATTCCCGCATAGTTGTGTCTCCCGGTTGTAACTCCTGCAGTGACTGCAGTTTGTAGGGATAGAGATGCAATATCCCGTGGAGGATACATCGAATCGATGATTGAGGCACATCCAATATTCTTCCAGCTTCGCGAGCACTGCTACTCCCAATGGACGATTCAGCCGGTAAATCATTCATTGTGGTTTCCACCGCAGTAATTTGGCTCTCCGCCAACGAGGGTCTTCCACTGCGTGACCGATCCTCCAAAGAGCCAGTTTCCTCGAGCTTCTTGACAAGCTTGACTATTCCAGGACACGATATGGGGCCTTTTTTCGTCTTCAGTCCTTTCGTCGTGCGAAATTTTCGCAACGCAGTAGTTGCTGACTCTCCGTTCAAATAGAACAACACCAACAACGCTCGATGGGGTAATGATAACATTCTGAAAGCGAATGAGAAATTCTCGAGTATCACGGCCTTTTATTGCAAGATTAATTTGCATAATTCTGCTGAATATCTCGATGTCAGCGCCATCTATAGATGACTTTTTTAACTAAAACTCTTTTTGCTGCTAAGAAAAATCAGACTACCTTGTGAGCCCTTTCTTGCAAACCACACTTCTTCATCTCACTTTCTTCTTTTTTTTATGAATTTTTAAAATTGTAACGAACTTTTGGCTCACCCTGTATATATACATACACTACTGGCTATGAAAATTGCTACACCAGGAAGAAATGCAGATAACAAAATGATATTTATTGGACAAATATATTATACTAGAAACAACAAGTGATTAAATTTTCAAAAAATTTGGCTGGATCGATCCTGAGAAATCAGTACCTAGAACAACCACCTCTGGCAGTAATAACAGCAGTTATACGCCTGGGCATTCAGTCAAACAGAGATTGGACTGCATGTACAGGTACAGATGCCCATGCAGCTTCAACACGATGCCACAGTTCATCAACCGTAGTGACTGGCATTTGGTGACGAGCCAGTCGTTCGGCAACCATTGACCGGACGTCTTATATTGGTGAAAGATCTGGAGAACGTGCTGGCCAGGGCAACAGCCGAACATGTTTTGTATCAAGGAAGGTCCGTACAATACCGGTAACATGCAGTCGGGAATTATCCTGCTGAAACGTAGGGTTTCGCAGGGCTCGAATAAAGGGTAGAGCCACAGTCATTGCCACAGTCATCTGCTAACAGTCATTGGATCTCGACCGACGCGAGCAGCAATACTGTGATGAGATAAACCGCAATCCCGGTACGCTACAATTCGACCTTTATCAAAGTCAGAAACGTGCTGGTACGCGTTTCTCCTTCTTACACGAGGCATCACAACAACTTTTCACCAGGCAACAACGTTCAAATGCAATTTGGGTATGAGGAACCGGCTGAACAATTTCCTCATTTAAACACAATGTAGGTGTCGCTATTGGCGCCTGCTTTGTCTGAATGCGCTGAAAAGCTAATTATTTGCATATCACAACACCTTTTTCCTTTCGTATAAATTTCACGTCTGTAGCATGTCGCCTTCTTGATGTAGCAATTTTAATGGCATGTAGTGTGTATATATATATATATATATATATATAGATATATATATATATATATATATATATATATATATATATATATATATATATATATATATATATATATATATAGATATATAATGATGTAATTCAGTATAAATTCTGATATTTTACAGTGAGTAGGAATTACAATAATTTTTGGAATACATATTGTGTCACATTTTACATTTTACATCATTTAAATAAATACATATTTAATTTTAAACATATGTAATAATTTTTAGAATTCATTTCAAAGTTAATGTTAGTAGTTAATTCTTTAAATTAATTGAAAAATGATCATAACATTGTATAATATATTTTAATACCCAAATTTTCTTATTAATATGCATATAATGTTAACAAAAATGAAGTTTCTGATTCCTTCCATTTATGAGCAAAAATTCTAATTCTCTTCGACATTTATGATAAGGGAAGACTAGAAAAATTAAATTTGTTATTCTGATTATAAAATATGGAATAGCAAATGAAATGGCTTCATCCAATATAAAAATCTCTTTTATTAAATTACTGAGTAAAGTTATAAAAAAAACGGGGTGATAAAACGATCAAACTTATGATATTTAGTTTCTTTTGATAGCGAAAGTCAAGATGCTTAAAAGGAAGAATTAAAGTGTTTCTGACATGGATATCAAAAAATATAGGCTGTAAAATATGATTTGTAGTTTTCATTGAGGAAACTTTCAATGTTTGATTGATTGATCGCTATTGAAACAATATCCTTTAATAAGCTAAACAAGAGGTACAAATTTGTTCTACACATCTATTCCCTTTTTGTCAAAACATAATAATAAAACATAAATAAAAATAAAAATAAAAAATTAAAAAATAGCATTATCTATTATAAAATATTTAAAATATATGTATACCTTTTCAGATGAATAGATAAGATGACTGCCCGTTCTTTGTCTAAATTTATGAATATTATTAACATATTTTTTCACTTATATAAGATTGATATATATAGCTTTATATTTAATACATTTAAATGGGGTTGGTTTGATTAACGCTCAGTGGTTATTTATGGTATACGACGACTAATTAGACTGAGAATTATGGCTTAAAAAAGATTCCAAACCATTATAGACATCCAAGACCTTTGTGGGAGTCGTATTTACAAACTGTAAACCGACAAACCAATACAGTTTGTACATTGATTCAAGTGGATTGTGTTCGAATATTCATAAACGGATTTAAAGATTTTTTATACCGAAAAAATTGAGGATAAAATGAGTTATATTATTATTTCTGTTATTGCAAAGCGCAGTTTTATTAACAAAATAATTAAACATTTTTGGGTGAAATTTTGGAAAACAATCTTTAAATTTATTTTCGCAATATTGATTATTTATATTATTAATAAATAAAATTCGTAAATTGAAAGTAATGAGATTCAGTGATTTTTATTTTTAATATTGTTAAACGAAAAGCCAGTAAATATTTAATATGTTGTTTGATTACAGATTATTAAAAAAAACATTTAAATTAATATTCCTGTTCAAAATTAAGTCAGTACAGTTTAAATTATATGTATAATCTCTCATTTGTATTTCATCAATAATCGTTCACGCATAACACATCAGTTTGTTTGTTGGTCTGTAGTCAGTTTGTAGGTGAATACGAAGGTCAATTATACCTGGAAACGACAGTTTTAAACTGTCTCCGTACCTCAAAGTACATTCAGGGCAAATATGGGAATCAATCCGTTGAATTATGAATGATAATTTATCTTCCTGAGGCAGTTGGACTGATAATATATCAAAATTTGATACATGAAACATTTCTTACAATTGAATTTCCTTTGAAATTATTTTAGCCTGATGTGATATTTGTTACACATTTTTGTTGCAAATGATTTGTTTATTAATAAGTTGACACACACACACAATACACTAAAGAAGATTTATAGCTTTTTAATATTTTTATTGAATCGAATGTTTCAGCGATGAAAAAAGTTCAATCTCAGTTCGTGAATAGTCGATTTCTTGCTGTTGAATATGTATATTTGCTATAAAATGTAATAAGATGCTTTTTTGTTTAACACCACTCAGTACAGAATTATAATGCATAATTTTATACATAAATATAATTATTAATATCATGCATATTTTAATTTATTGTAGTTATAAATTTATTTATAAATTTGTTACAATTATAGAAAGTTTTTGATGGCATTTCATACAAAATATAATTTTAATATAAATTTTCAGACACAGAAGACAGACATAAATTATTTTTTGCATTCAAAAAAATTCATATACAAATTTTAGACATAAAACATTAGAAAATAATATTAATTTAATAAGAATGTCGGAATAAATTACAATTAATTAATGTCACATTTAATGATAATAAGCCATATCAAATCAAAAATAAATTTTTTTAATCATTTTTCCATAATTTCTATTTATTTTTTGCACCAAAATTAACATTTTATACTGTTTAAAATAAAAAATAGTCTTAGAAACGTTTTGAAAATAATTATCATAATAAGAGTAAAATAAGATTAATAATTTTATTAATTTGTGAATTCATTGATAAATCTATTTTTAATTAAAATGCTTATGCAATATAAAATAAAAACCAGCATTACATTTTTGTTAAATATATAATTAATCTTTAAACTGTAATGATGATAAAGACTAAACAGTACAGCTTAAATTTTTTGAAAAGCAGATAATGCAGAATAAATATATATTTCTTTAAATCAAATCATTAGCAAGAAATAAGTTTTTTTTTATATTTATATTAATGTATGTTACTGTTTCTTGCTTTAGTGAATAATTTTATTTGCAGCTTCAGTGACTATTTCTCCGTTAAAACTTCTAATTAATTTTTAGAAAATTTTAATTAATTTTCATAATTAATATTTCATTCATAGATTGTTTTTTTTAAAAATAAATACGCCTTTGATGCTTATTATTTTTATTAAATTTGAGAAAGTGTATTTATTACTATTTTGTTAATCAGAATAAGTTTCTCTGGTTTCTTTCAAATTCAATTTCAAAAGCAGTTATAATTTTAAAAATAAATGGAAGTGAATATGATAATTATTTTCTCTTTAATGTAACTCTTTTGTTTATTTCTTTTATTTATATTTTCTAAGCGTTTTATTTTTATTTATACTTAAACGTCGCATTTTGTTGAAATACAAGCTTGGTTAGGAGAATTCAATGACAAAAATTTTAAACCCATCAGTTAAAAACATTCAAGAAATAAAATTCCTAAAGTTTAGAAAATTTTAAAGCTTCAGTTCTTTTAATAATTGTTCAATAAAAAAATAACACAGTAGTGTACACTTCATATGTTTCATTAAACATAGTGCTAAATAAATTTAAGTATTATTTAAAGACGAATTCTTCTTTTATGATTTTACTTAAAATATGTAATTGGTGATTTTCTTTTAATCAATGATAATATAGATATATTATAATAAGAACGTTGTCAAAATTATCCTGCAGAAAATTGAGAAATGTTTGATGGAATGCAGAATATAAACTAAAAGTTTGTGATATATACTTCTGGTTCTGTGACATTTTTCACATTATGTACAAAAAGGCTTATTTTAATATAAAAACTTTTTTGTTTTCCTTTAATATAAAAATATGTAATGTATAACTGATTGAAAATAATAGTAGCAAAATTTAATACTTCATGTATATTTTTATTTATAAATTGTTTTGATGTAATTTTTTGTTGCTTTTTTATTTAGAAATTAAATAATTTTAAATTTGGTTTTAAAAACAGCGTTGTAATTAGTATTTTGAAGTAGGTATCGAATCCAAAAGAGATTTTTCAATTCAAATAAGTTTTTATTAATTTTCATGTAAAAAATGAAAGGAATTAAAATTTTTATTTTGATAAATATCTTTTATATGAATAAATAGCCGGCCAAGCTGTCTAGTGGTCAGCTTGCCTGACTACGGATAGGGAGGTCCTGGGTTCGAATCCCGGTTCATGTATGGATGTACTTTCTCTCTATCTTGTCTTCGTCCTTTCCTTGTATGCGAATGAGGTGTGAATGGTTGCCTACCCTATAAATGGGTCCTTACGGCATGTGTGTGTGTCCTGAAGAAGTCGAACTCCTCACTAAATATGGTTCAGTTCAGTACATACGGAGCAGCGCATCTAATTTGACAGCCTAGCTGGCACACGAGAACAACAGGAACATATGAAAAAATAAATACCTTTCAAATGTCTCGTTTCAAATATAGAAATTTCGTTTTGATTTTTCATAATTTTACATACAGATATTTTCCCAATTTAAAATATCCTTTTACAAGAAATATTACTTTTGTAACTACATATTATTAAAACACTTATTGCTTTGAATGCAAATATTTTTGCTACATTTGAATTGGTCTCTAGTCGATCATAATTATTGGAAATTCAAATATATTCAGGAATTTAGCTCTATTTAAATGAATAAATTTTAACAGCTAGCACAAACAATATTTTACAAAATATAATCATTTTTTATATACTTATATGAAAAATGTGGAATTTAGCACACCTTAGATAGAGTATTATCGAATATTTACACATCCAAGTACTAACTACAGAGTCATATTGCAGTTATCTTCTGCACAAAGATTATACTTATTACAAAAGCATAATGAAACATTGTGCTACATTAAAACAAAAAATCATGTTTCTTTTAAAAAATAGATTAAAATTATAGAATTAACTATATATGCAATGATTATTCCATTATCTAAGTTGTATCAATTTTCATGTTGCTTTTATTGAAAAAAACCAATATTTTATTTTGATAATCCCTGAAATTTAATGAAATTCTCTTCCAGTTTAATTTTTAACAGATACTACACAAACGAATATTATCAAGTGTCAGGTACTTATAATAAAAAACTTCGATTCTACAGTCTTTAAGTAAAAGAATGTTTCTTTAGTAAATGATATCAAATTTCTGATAAATATTTTGCAGTGTTAAAGTGGAAACAATTTAAGTTTGCATTACTGTAACTTGTTATTAATATTTGTATCATATGAACTTCATCATAAAACTTTTCGATTTAGATATTTATATAAGAAGCTGAATAGTACCTAAAATTACACATTCAAATTAATTACTTAACTATATAAGTTAATATTTTTAAGGACAAAATAGAAAATAATAAAATATTTTTTAATTGCAGGATACAATGAATTTCTAAAATTATTTTTATTTATTGAATTGTTATTTACTATATTCTAACTGGCAACATATTGATGCATCTACAATTTGTTATATGCATTTTGTATTTCAGTTTAAGTATTAAATAAATTTGCTTGATTAATATCTGATAAATCAGTTGCATAATTGATGCATACATAATAGTTTAGATATAATTATGATAGAAATTTTGTAATCTATGAATATATATAATAATTAACTATAATGGAAAGTTATGACAAAATATATGAATAAGAAATTTTAGAAATAAGAATTATATATATATATATATATATATATATATATATATATATATATATATATATATATATATATATATATATATATATATATATATATAAATTTATATACAAATACACACCACACATAATATATATATATATATATATATATATTATGTGTGGTGTGTATTTGTATAAATTTTTATATACCTTACCCATAGACAAAAGGGATTTTATACCTTACCCATAGGCAAAAGGGAGATTTATGAAATGTAAAACATATTTATATTAGAAAGGAATATTGTATAAGAATTATTGGAATTTGAGCTAAAAATTTTAAGACATTTTATTTTTAGATAAAATTTTGTGGCTTAAAAATGTGGGCACAGTTTATGTAAAGTATATCTTAAATATAGCGAAAAAATGTTTTTCTTCTAATAAATTAAATATTTACATGGTCTTATAAACATTCAAGCGGTTAAATATATTAAAAAAAATTAATTTGCTTGAAAGAATTTTTTTTAAAAATTTTCTTAAGTTGTGGTTGTCGTCTTGTGCCAGCTTAGCTGACACTATGGGTTGAGCTGCTTTACTTTTCCAACTGAACCATATTTTGGTGTGGAGTCTGACTTCTTCAGTACACACATGCCATAGGGACCTGTTAATAGGGTAGGCAACCATTCACATAACCCATTTATGCAAAGAGAGGACAAAGACAGGAGAGACAGATAGGGAAAATAAACCCAAGCCCCCTTTCGGATTTGAATCCCATTTCCTCTCTATCTGCAGTCAGCCACACTGAACACTAGACAGGGTAAGGGACTATCTTAACTATATATACAATATATGATTCTATCTTGTTTTAATATTTAATGAGTAAATAAGTTTTCATCTGTGATTTAAATATTTTATTTATCCTTTAATTTAGGAACATAAATACGAAATATTAAAATCAATGTTATTCTTAAACTTTTACTATGAGATTTCATACGCAAATTAATAAAATATTAAATGGGGTAAAATTAGACTAAAATAAGTCACAATGGTTTGTTTTATGATTGTTAGTAAGTACATGCATTTATTTTCAGGCATTTTAGTACAGGATTATATTAGGCACTCCATAAGATTTATTCCCATATTGTCTAATATAGAACTGTACAAATTGCATAAAGTATGCAAAAATATATCTGGGAAGCCTCAATGTCCAACATGAATGTAATAAATGCTTATACAGCAAAATTCCAATGTATCATATTTTTGAAATTTTTATCTTTGCATTCTCTTTCATAGTTCAAGAGATTACTTTTTTCCCATTAGTTTACAAAACATTTCTTAAAATATATTTTTATCTCATTAAATGTGAAGACATTCTGATTATAACCAACGAAACATTACACATAAACATGCAGAAACTTCCACTGAAAGTGGATCACATAGCTTATAAAAATGATTAAAATTGTTCTTAAACTTTTTAACAAGGTATTTTTAAGAACAGTGAGCAGGAAATAGAAGTGTGAGAATAAATTTTCATTTGAAGTTTTTGAGTTTTTTAGAATTATATTTACTTTAAATTTATTATTAAGTATTTATGAAATAATAAATGAAATGATTTTATATACCATATTAAATGCAAATGTGTTTTATTCACCATATTAGTTAAAATTTTAATAAAAATTAAATAAAGCACAGTGTGGAGATATGATTGCAAACTGTTTTAAATATAATTTCTGGTCTCTGTGATTTCATGATTACAGATTTTAAGCAAATTTATCAAATAAAGCATTATGATGTTATAATTTTAAATGTTTATAAATTATGTTAAACTTAATTTATGCATCGAGTAATCACATATATTAAATCGTAAAACCTGTATGAATTTTCATTCTCTTCAAAATAATTATTAAATTGTTTTAAATAAAGTGTTTCATTGATTATGGGCCATAAAGTATAAAATTAAATTATACTTTACATTTATCAAACTTTTGATAGTTAGACACGTGTACATTTCTTATTGATAGATGTTTTATATCATTTTAAGGATAGATTAGAAGATAAAAAAATCAAGAACTTCAATGAAAAAATGGAATTTGCACGCACGCACGCACGCGCACACACACACACACACACACACACACACACACACACACACACACACACACACACACACACACACACACACACACACACACACACACACACACACACACACACACACACACACACACACACACACACACACACACACACACACACACACACACACACACACACACACACACACACACACACACACACACACACACACACACACACACACACACACACGTTTCGAAATTTAAGCACATAAAAAAATTTGTGAAACAAGAGGAACATATTAGGACGTCAATATTAAAATTATGTAAAATGCATGCTTTAAAATTTGAATTTTACATTTGTTTCTACTAATTTAATCAATACTTAGTTTTTAAAGCTGAGTTCAAATAAGAAATGTTTTAGTACAAATAATAGTCTTAGAAAACAAATTACTAATGCAAATAATAATAAATTTAAAAATTGAATTTGAAACCATTATATATTCATCTATTAATATGGGTAAAATAAATGTACACTGTAGAAAGCTCAAGTTTTTGATTAAAATTGTAGTCATTCGAATAAAATAATCGTTTTTTTAAATTAAATTTTTCCATAAAAATATGCTCTAATATTATATCACAAAATTAAACTATAAATGTACATTAGACACAATATTTTCCAAAAAATCATACTTGCATAAGAATCTATGATGTAAGTTAGTTGATGTTTAACTCTTTCAGAAGGCATTTTTTAAATAAACTACATTTATTGCAGACAACACAAGTTACATAGGAACAAAGAAATTTAGGAGGATTAAAACAGCGAGATTGAGAAAGTATAAGCCGCGCACTTAAAGTGTGCTGATTGATTGGGTATACTTCATCAAATTAATACCATTGGCTCAGAAATTTCATACACAAGATTTTAGTTTCACTTCGTGAATTCAAGTGTTTTGTAAAGGGTTAAGAGTTTCTCAAAAGAGATGTGATGAGTCACTTCAATTTCTTAGAGAAGTTGCGATGAGTCATCACAAATGAATAAAAGCTCACTGATTTAGTCTTCCATACATTTTTCATTGCAATTTTCAAATTTTAATGTTTCTCGTAAAAACATCAACATCAAGTAAAACAGAGTGAATTTTAAATTCTCTATTAACTAACTATTCTTATGAAATCTATAAAAGATTATAATTAATATTTAAAAAAATATCACAATGAATCTAATCGCACCAAAATCATATCATTTTCGCTAAAAAAAATACCAATTTTATTTAAGATTTTAAATGAATTAGCTAACTTGCACTCATTGAATTTTGAAATACACTCAAATTTTTAAGAGCATGACTGTGAACTTTCGCTTTTTTTAATATGTTTTTTTACATTCTTTAAGACACAATATTTACACTTTTATTAAATTGTTTAGACTTTTCATCGTATCAAAAGAGCAAATGGATATTTTTATATATAAGTTATTAAATCTTATATTATATTTTGAAAACTTTCAAGATACAAAAAAAATTCTCGATATGCTTTATCGTTCTTTTATTCAGAGGTTTATATTTTCATTTTTAATGTTTCAAAAAAATATCGGAAATATTTCATCCTTTATTTATCCCACTAGGATGCCCCCGTTATCCCATGATTTATTTATGAATAATTCCTTCAGCTATTCCGAGAAATACCAAACTTTTGGCATTTACAAATATATATATATAATATATAATATATTAAATATGTATATATATATATATATATATATATATATATATTATATATATATATATATATATATATATATATATATATATATATATATATATACATATATATATATAATATATAATATATTATATATACATACATATATATATATATATATATATATATATATATATATATATATATATATATGTATATAAATATTTGAAAAACCAAAATTGTAATTATTGTAGTTATATATATCTAAATACATGAAAGGAATCCCACAAAAATTTCTAGGTTTTGATACTATATTTGGTCATTTCTTTGTGAAGTCATAAGAAAACAATATTAACATGCATAACGTGCAACATGAGAACATTATTAAATAAAACATAATATATTATAACAAAATATTTTTTACTTGATGATATATTTTGTAATTTATGGATTGATTCAAATAATTAATATATTTTGTAACTATTTCTGCTTAGAATTTCAAGAATTAATTTGTATACTAATAGATTATTCTTGTTCATTATGCTATTTTTGAAATCTTAGGGAAAAGATAAAAATAATAAAAAAGTATTTGAAAAACTAAAATTGTAATTATTGTAGTTATTGAACCTAAAATAATATGAACTCGAAATTTAGAATTCAATGATGCAATTTATTTTTCAAAGTAAGACAATGATTTTTAAATAGAATGAAACTTCTATAATGCTTTATCCATGAACTTTTAAAATATCAATGTTTCAAATATTAAACTAATTCCATAAATTTCGTGTTCATGACAACACATGTTTATAAATCAAGAATACTTCATGTGAAAAATACATTTTAATACCTAAAAGCAGTTAAAAATATGTTTCAAATTTTTATAATAATATTTCATTGCTTACAATAACAATATTTATAACTTAGGTATAAATATATATGAACTTGAAAATTTATTGTACTTTTTAAAACATTTAAGAGAGAAATTTAAACACATGATGTCATAATGTTATACCAAATATTAAAATTTTTCCTTCATTACTTTTCTTTTTAAAGTTGTTTACACATATTTGCTTTCAACACTAAATATTTATCTAATTATACTTCATATTACGGATTCTCAACAAGTTTTCATTCCGAAATCTAATATACTTAGAATTTGCAATATCTATATACAATGCTATGAATTTATATTTCTTCTTTCAATGCGTGAAAATATCTGATTATGAATAAATTATCACGAACCGACTATTTTTATGATGGCAACGATTTGTAAGTATCACTTTAATGAGAAGCACATTCACATTAATGTTCATTAAAAAATTCCTATATTTATATCAATCACAATTACTGCCAATTTACAATTTTATCAAAAGTTTTATGTTAGGGTTTTATCATCCAGATGTGAACAAATTATTGAAGTAATTATGCAGTAGGAAGGAATTATCCTGAAGTTGGGTTATAGAAGCTTAAACTAAAATGAAATGATGTTAATTACTTAACAATATAACTAGTATTAAGTTTTTTTTAAGTAAAAGTCAAATAATTTATTGATTCGTATTTTAACATTTATGTTAAACTATTTAATGCATTCAAATTAAATAAAAAATTGCATTTTAGAATAGTGCAAAAATTAGCTGAAATTCTCAAAAATAATTTTTTAATTTGATAAACACAATGTGTATTTCTTATTAATTGTCTAAAAGTAGTTAAGTTTTATGTGAGTTCCATGCATAAATTCTTTTTGAATTCATGAATTAAAAGTTTTCTTATACTGAAACCTATGTTTCTTTTTGGTAAAGAGGGATAATGTAAATGATGCAAAATTGTACTTTTGTCAAAGATATCTGAATTTAAGCGATAAAAATTTATATTTCCTGAAAAGTAGATAGATTTTTCAAATCATACATTTTAAAACTATCTCAATTTACGAATAAAACTTAATAGAAAGACAAAAAATATTTTTCTAGATGTACCCAATGATAGGATTTGTAAAATAGCAAAACATTTCATTATTGTAGCAAAATATTTTATTTATTAAAACAATTTATAGTGTCAGATTTTCATTTAAAAAAATTTAAGAATTAATACATGTAACTAGATTTAAAGATATGTTACAAGAAGTATTAATTGTTATTATTATCTTCTTCAGGAGTCAAAAAGAATAATCTTAGGTTTTTAACTTAAATGACAAGAAAAAGTTACTGACAACTGCTGTGACATATTATTGTATTTTCATTAGTAACTTTTATTCAAACAATTGAAGAGGATGTTTTAAATTAGGAAAAAAATTTATATATATAGACACTGTAATTTATAATATAATACTTAAAATCTTTGAAACAATATTACTTCATCATATAATTACTACATCATATAATTAATTTATGCAATTAATTATATTATGATCTATTTGTAACAAGCTGAGGAAATAATTTGTTCTCGCCCCATTAGATAAGATTTGCAAAATTCGTTTTAGCAGCTGTCTTTTTAACTGAATTCCTGGAAGTTCTAAAAAATAGAAGAAAACTCATGTAGCCTCTAAAGTTTTTTAATGGATGAATTTTTTCAAAATTGGAGCAAAATCTTCACATAAGAAGATACAAATTTTACTTTTACTAAATAAACGAAGCATTCCGAAATTCCATTATTAAAGAAAAGACAGAGTAAAAGGACTGAAATCACAGTGTAGCATGTGGTTTCACTATAACAAAAAGCAAGAATAAGCATTTATGTTGTGACTTCGTTTGGTTGTAACTTGCAAAATTTGTTTTATTTTCATTGCTAACAACTTATTAAAATTACAAAAAATTTCATTCTTTTTTGTCTAACAGATTTTTATACAATAATGTCGAAAAATTATGATGAAGTTAAAATATTTTTGAGAGTTTTTTTATTAAAAATATTTAAAAAGACTTTTTTTTATTGTTTTACTAATATCGAATTTAGGGAAGCATTTTTAAATGATAATATGCTTCTAAAAAATAACTTTATAGAATAGGAAATTGCAAACACGTTTGAAAAACACAAAGTAAGGAATGTTTAAAAAATGTTTTAGTGAATCAAATAAATAGTACCATAAAAGTCATAAGTATATGCAATATTTGGTGAAGGTATTTATGCTTTTTAATAACTATGCACATTGTGTTACCGAAGTATTTTTAAACAAACCGAAATATATCAGTTCATACTAGCAGCAATGGTTCATATTTTCACGTGAGTATTAAAATGTACAAATGTTAACTTAATTAACTTACAGGAAATTAAAGATCATATTAATGCACGGACACTTTATCATTGAAACCCTAGCATAGAAGTCACACTTTTACCTCTGATTCCCAAATATCTAGTAAAAAAGAAAAAGCTTACACGCATTGCTTAGTAGAATAGTGATTCACTCTCTAAGTAACAATTGACAATAAACATAAGCAAAAAGAGTACTAAGTGATGCAGGTGAATCCACTGAAGATTAATGTCGTATTGGTTGCTTTTCATTTGAAATCGTAAGAGAGGTATTGAGTAATTAAATAATCTACGACATTCACTCACACACACATATATGAAAACTAAAGTATTTTTGTGGTATGATTGACACATAAACGTGTTCCGTGGTGTTTGTCAATAAAACACTCGTGTGAATTATAAGTAATAATCCTCTCTTGTCGTGCGTAATGAAGATTTCATTTGCGAAGTAGAACTTGTAAATTGCTGAGCAAATGTATACCAGTGAAATAATGGTGTTGAAATTGCCATATAACACGAAGGATACTACAGTTTTACTACGAAAATTATTCATTAAATACAGGACCTGATGCAATTACTAGTATGCATGACTATGTGGTATATATTTTCTTATCTTTTATTCAGACACTGAAGTCTATGTTTTTCTCACGAGATGTAAAAAAATTATACCCGCTAATTTAATTCTATAAGAGCGATATAAATTAATTTCACACAGTCAAATGTTTTAATCACTTCACCATAACAGGGAGCGAGCACGCATAAGAGCATTTATGCATTTTCGGAAACACTTTCTTATTTAAATATGATTATAATCCATGAATTTCCTGCATTTTACCTGCTCTGTATGTTTGATTGTTGGATACAATGATGTCTAATAAAATTTTGAATCGAGCTTTAATTTGTGGTAATTAATTGAAACATGTTTAATTTATTTCTTTATAAATTTAAATAGTTTTTAATTCTATGATATTTATATAAATATTTATCCCCAGATTTCTACAAATTATACAGTTCTAATTCATTTTATTGCATGTAATTAGTAATTTACAAATAAATGTAAATAAAGAAGATAATTTTTTGAGATAAAGGATTGCATTCCACTGAGTTTGGTTAGTGAACTCAAAAAATTGTTTCATCTTCTTAAATTTAGTATTTACTGTTAAGAAGATTCGCATACTACGTGGAATGCTTACTATGTGCCTAAAATTTGTAAAATAAAATGAGTTTATTTTGTAAAATAAATGACGTTTTAATAGTTATGAAGTTTATTTAGCAAGTGATATCACAATTATTAAATTTTGTAATTAAATAATTTTATTAATTTTCTATTCTTTTTTTGATAAGTTTGTTTTTTTTATCTCCAAAACTTTCTTAAGTTTAAGAAGCCGTATTACACTTCACAATTCATGAATTTTACAAAATACGGCTAAAACGACTAAAATAATCAAATCATAATTGAATTTTAAAATAGTCTAAGGATACAAATATTGCGCCAATAAGTTAAAACTCTCTCTCTCTATATATATATATATCACAATTAGAAGTTTTCATATATTTTTATGTCGATATATATTGTAATATCAGAAAGTAATATTATCAGAATTTGCACATTCTTCATAATATCTTATATTTAACTTGACTTGAAAAGGACATTAATGTGTACGAATTCAAAATTCACTTCATTACAGGAACTGTTACATCATTAAAAATCATTTTGAATATCTCTGACGAAAACTGTTATACTTTTTCTTCTTGTACAATAATGTTGTATAAAATTAAATTGGCTGGAAAAGGCAATTAATTAATTTTTTAAAATAATAATTTGTTTGGAATTTGATCAGTTTTTTAAATTTAGTTATTTTGTGATTTGAATTCTCTTATCCAATATTTCGTATAATTTATACTATTAATTAAAAACAACACTACTGGCCATTAAAATTGCTAGACCAAGAAAGCGACATGCTACAGACGTGAAATTTATACCAAAGGAAGAAGGTGCTGTGATATGCAAATAATTAGCTTGTCAGCGCATTCAGACAAAGCAGGTGCCAGTAGCGACACCTACATTGTGTTTAAATGAGGAAATTGTTCAGCCGGTTCCTCATGCACAAATTACATTTGAACGTTGTTGCCTGGTGAAAAGTTGTTGTGATGCCTCGTGTGAGAAGGAGAAATGCGTACCAACACGTTTCTGACTTTGATAAAGGTCGAATTGTAGGGTACCGGGATTTCAGTTTATCTTATCGCAGTATTACTGCTCGCGTCGGTCGAGATCCAATGACTGTTAGCAGAATATGGAATCGATGGGTTCAGGACGGTAATACGGAACGCCATGCGGGATCTCAACTGCCACCTATCACTAGCAGCCGAGAAAACAGGCATATTATCAGCATGGCTGTAATGGATCGTGCAACACGTCATGAGCCGTGAGTCAAGAAACGGGGTCGTTTAAATGACAACAAGTGTTTGCACGAACAGTTCGACGACGTTTGCAGCAGCATGGACTCTCAGCTCGGAGACCATGGCTGCGGCTTCCCTTGACGCTGCGTCATAGACAAGAGCGCCTTCAATGGCGTGATTAACGACGAGCCTGGGCGCACGAATGGCGAGACATCATCTTTTCCGATGAATCCAGGATCTGTGTACAGCATCATGATGGTCGCATCCGTGTTTGGCGGCATCGAGGTGAACGCACACTGGCAGCGTGCATTCGTCATCGTCATACTGGTCCATCAGCTAGCGTGATGGTATGGGGTACCATTGGATACACGTCTCGGTCACCTCTTGTTCGCATTGACGGTGCTTTGAACAGTGCATGTTACATTTCTGGTGTGTTACGACCCATGGCTCTACCCTTTATTCGAGCCCTGTGAAACCAGGCATTACCCTGCGAAGCAGGATAATGCCCGACCGCATGTTGCCGGTATTCTACGGACCTTCCTTGACACGGAACATGTTCGGCTGTTGGCCTGCGAGCACGTTTTCCAGATCTTTCACCAATAGAAAACGTCTTGTCAATGGTTGCCGAGCGACTGGCTCGTCACCAATTGCCAGTCACTACGGTTGATGAATTATGGCATCGTGTTGAAGCTGCATGGGCATCTGTACCTGTACATGCAATCCAATCTCTGTTTGACACAATGCCCAGGCGTATAACTGCTGTTATTACTGCCAGAGGTGGTGGTTCTGGGTACTGATTTCTCAGGATCTATCCAGCCAAATTTTTTGAAAATTTAATCACTTGTTATTTCTAGTATAATATATTTGTCCAATAAATATAATTTTGTTATCTGCATTTCTTTCTGTTGTAGTAATTTTAATGGCCAGTAGTGTACATTTTACAAATTTTGAAATGCATTTTATGCCTATAACTGTTGATTTTACGCTTTAAAAATTTTGCATTTGAAGGAACAAAATTGGGGCTTCAAATTTGATACATTTTTTTTATTTTAATATAATTCTTGAATCTTCCTCATTATATTACAGATGGTTCCATTAGCGCTTCGAATGAATTTTACTTTTACTTGATATTTGCTTACACCTTTTGCTTGTTGTAGTTTTCTGTATTTTATGTGCAAATAAAATGTAAAACTAAACCTCTTTGTGTATTCACTAAATTAATTCAAACATACGACCTATAACTTGTGCTCCGACAATAACGACGTTATAAACTTGCATTTATACACATTAAATGGATGAACAAGGAGTGCATTTACTTAAGTGACAATATGAACTCCAAAATCTGTGTTTTGTAGATAGAAAATTAACCACTTAATTTGGTACTAATATTAATACGATGCTAAATTGATTACAGAGTGCTTCATTTCTAAGTTTTGTTTCATTGAAATATTTAATACTGCGTACAAAATGTCACACCATAATTGCAATGTTGGAAAAAAATCAGTTTAAGACTGCAGCAATAGATTTGATTCACAATTCATACATATCAAAAATAGAATAATTCAATATATTTTAGAGTATAAAGTGCAGCAGCAAATTAGTGACAAATTTAAACACACTTTCTGTAAATTATGAAGTTTCTTGTAAGTTGCTATTTTATACAAAGTTAAAATAAACGTTTCAATAACTATTAAAAAATATTGGCATTTAACGATATTTGATATTTTTCTCTTATTTGCCTCATAAATGATTTAAGAAATTTGTAAGATTTGAAAGTTTATGCTACAACGTAGCATTACTTTATTTCTCTGATTTGTCTTCAAATATTCATGTAATACATAGTGGCCTGTAGATGAATTCAAGTGATAAAAGAAAGCTCCAATAGAAAGTTACATACTTCTTTTTGTCTTTTTATGTTTATGCCATTTCTTGATAAATCTGTTTTTTCGTAAGTGACTTTGATCTTAGTTTTTTATAGTACAAACACCCTTTCTCCGCAAAAAAAAAAATACTTATGGCTTCTCAATGTAGTGAACATTCTTTTGATTACTTTATTTTTTTACATGATAATAAGTTATTTTCCAAAATTAAAAAAATATAGTTTCATCTATATTATAATAAAATAAAATTTTGCTTTAATTTCTTCTCATATTATCTGAAGTTCATCTTCAAATAATTGTAATTTACATTTTGAGCTAAGAATTTAAATAAAATTACTCTTAATAATTTCTGTATTACTTTTTAAAAGAAGAGAGAGAGATCGCTTATATTAATTATATTGTAATGAATATTTTATCCAAATATGTAAAATTATATTTATGCTTAATATATGTTTAGTAGTTTCCTTATTCATTCGAAACTTAATATGAATACAATTTTGGAAAAATCATCTATTAAAATATCCAGCATAAAATTATGCTGTTTTGATTTTTCATGTTGAACAAACTTTTTGTTGATTTGAATGACATTGTATTTATATTATTAATATTTATTAAACTATTTTTCACTTCTTACTCATCTGCTTATAACTTTCTAACAATTCTACATTTATTACTGAGAATATGGGTGAAAAAAACGATAATTAACAATTTTTGAATACAATTCTCTTATCAGAAAAGGATTTTGTAAATTTGAGAATTCCATGTATATTTGTAATCTCTTGCAGAGAAAAATAAAAAAAACATTTAAAGAAAATGAAAAAACAGCTTTGAACATCCATTAAGTATTTGTTATCTGAGAGGACTACTAGTTTAATTTATGGATTTCAGTAGAAGATTGAGGCCCATATTTGTGTGTACAACATGTTAGCCATCGATTGCTAATTCGAATCGATTAATAATTCTGTATTTTAGATGATAATTTATCTACACATAATTAATGTAGGCACCTTTACGAAATACAATATGAAAATTCCAATAACAATAACTTGATTTCTTAGCATTAAATTTAAAATATGCTGTTTTTCTTTTTCTTTACTTCTGAGTTTGTAAGCAGTTCACTGTTGAAATAGAAAGAGTCATTTAAAATTATAAGCAATTCTATCCCCTATACGAAAACAATTATTGCTACTGTAGAAAATTCTAAGAAAAATAATCATTTACCCAAAAATGCAGGAAAGCAAAATTTAGTTTCCAGCAAAAAATGAATCCTGTATAATTCGATTTGGTTGCAGATAAAAGTTGGAACTTTGATTAGCGTTCTTGATTCTCCCGTTATTCTCCAGAGAGAACAGAGGTGAGTTCTGTAAGAGCAATAAATTTATCCGTCAAGGGGTCGGTATTGCTCCCGAGGGAAGAATAGAATCCGAAAGAAGTAACCCAAACCAAAAAGAAAATCGGAAACATGATTCTCAAAAAGTGGATGTTGGAGAACAAAGGATTGTTTTCTTTGTTTCAAGTTGACAGTCTGTGAGAACAAAAGATTGACACAATTCAAAAATATATTATGGCATAAATGAATAATATTGATCACTTTTTATGAATATTTAGAGAAATTTTTTTTTAAACTTAAATATTAAATATAATTGTATTTGAGAGATTAATAAAAAACGTAGCATGTTGATATGCATACATATATATCTCTATATGTATGTGTACAGAAACAACTTAAATATAAGAATCGTAGTTTTAGAATTTTAATTTACATACATAAACAACCTTTTAAGATAGAGCTTTAAATGAAACCTTTAAAAGAATTGTTTTTATTTCGTATAACTCTTAAGCTAGGTTTGTGGTGAAACTCTCATATTTGAAACTACCATTCATTAAAAGAATTAAAATGAATATTTCTGTTGTGTATATAGGTGTGACTACGACGTTTTATCGTCTACAGACCGCGAATATGAACAACTCTCTAGGAAACTTTTTCCTAGAGGGGAAAATGAACCCTCTTGGATTCATGAATAATGAATTCTAAAAGACTTACAAATAAAATATTCATCACCATTAATATTTAGTTTACAATGCGGTTCCAGAAATTTTCATATAAATTTAAATTTTTATTAATTTAACAAAGTTAAAATAATCTACAATATCCGATCAAATATAAAATTTTAAGTAGAAATGAGTTATAAAGCATTTTCAATGGTTCATTTCATTGAATTTAAATTACATAAAATCCAATGAATATGACACTTCTTTGTCTTATCTAATTAGAAGAATGATATCACTAATGACACAATGAAGAAGAGAGTATCAAATTCAATTTGTAATTATATGTCACACAACCAAAAATATTTTACAAACACATTCATTCTTTTTCTATATTGATTTACTTAAAAATAATTTATTTATTCAAAAAACCATTTTAATTGCTTAAATGTGATGTTCATAATTATTTTTGTAATAAAATGCTTTTAAGTGAGATTTTACATATTTTGTAACAATTATTTTAATTCCAATTAAATAATTATTATTGACAAAGTTTTTCTTTTAAAAGTAAACTAGAGAATGGAATTCTGTTTCTATATTTTCTCTGCTCAACAGAAGGAGATATTCTTGGGAGTTTTATGCGTTTTCTCTTTTCGACACGCAAAAATAGCCAGTAATATAAAATAGGTAATCCCAGAGAGAACTCTTTTGCTTATTCTGTGAAATATTCCTATGGCCTTATAATGTATCCGTGATCTTATGATCGCTATTATTCTTGGCCAAAAGGGAACAAATTAAATAAAAAAGTTGTGAATGAAAAATAATTAAAAAGTTGCATTGTTAAAAAAAAACGTTCAGACTTTAGCAACTATTTACAATCGTCCGCTTCTTTTCAATTGACTTATTAAAATTATACTTTATAATAATTTCATTCAATGAATTGTTGTTAAATAATAACATTTATTATTTTTTTGACACTCACATCATGTTTGAAATGTTGTTTTTGTTGTTACTGAGATGTTTAAATCAATTATCTTCGCATTTTAGTTTAAAAAATCTCTGAAAATATAAGAATTTAACTTATAATGGAGTAATTTTCTAAATTACGCAATATGTAAAATACATTCTCCTCTTTGAATATTATATAAAATATAGCTTTATTGAATAATACACTATTAGTTAATGAATAATACTTTTATATTGAATAATACATCATTAATAATTATAAAAATATTAATACATCATGTCAAAACCATTATCGCAATTTTTATGATGAATAATCATCCTTGAATGCTTATATTCAATTAATCATAATTTTATTAATAAAAGTATTTCACTTTTATTAATAAAATTATGATTAATTTTTTATACAATTATATAATTATACACATTTTTTTTATAAAAAATGCTAATTATACCATAAAAATAATAACTCTCTTTTAACATTTAATACAGAAGCACACACCTAATTTTTAAAATTTCAAACTGAAGAGTATTTGCATAGAATGCATGTTGAAATGCATTGTTAGGAAATCTGGTTTATCAGTCTAAAATGTCTCTTATTTTTTAATCTTTGCACAACAGTTATTTTGTTGTTATCATAGCTCTAATTTCTAATAATGCATTTCTGATACTTGCATTTGATATAAGTAAAGAAATTGTAAAATTTGACTAGACATTTTAGAAATTTAGTTATAGCATAGAAATTTAACTTGGAAAATAGGGAAATGCTCACGAAATGGAGATTTGATTTGTTGCTATACAGCCACTTTTTCAACAAAAGTTAATATAACCATAGCAATCATTTTGAAAGACTTTAGTCATTCTTGACAATAAGAAATCTCGAACTCATAAACGTTTTGACTGAAGATCAATGTGCAGATCTTTCAGAAATCAATTCCTATATTGGAATCTCTAATATATCTATGAAGTTATTTCTCTAAACTATTTTCGTTTAAACTACATCATTTATTTCTAATACCTCAAAAATTTCATATTGCTTATTTGATTTGGTATATGCTCCCTAATGCATTATACATTTATGAAAATATAGATCATATAATATCTAGATGTGTGTTTAAAATGAAATTTATGGAAAAAATATACGATATTATACATTTTATTTTTTAATATAAATAATAGTATAGTTAAATGAGTGATTAAATGTTTCATTGATTTAATATTTTAAATGTATTTTATACATTTTTGTATAAAATGTATTTTATACAATTTTGTATAAAATGTATTTTATACAATTTTGTATAAAATGCATTTTATACAATTTTGTATAAAATGTATTTTATACAATTTTGTATAAAATGTGCTTTAACATTTTTGTCACGGATAATATTTATATTTCTCTGAAATTTACATTTGACTATCAGATATTTGCATTTAATAACTTATTAATCACAACTATTAAGCTTCAGAAAATAATTAAATTTTCCTGAAATTATCGCTCGAACTGCTGCATGTAAATTTAGCTGCAGGAATACCTGGAAACGTCAATTTGAATAACAGTATTTTCGTCCATTCTGAATAACGTGTGATATCCCAGTATATGGTTAGAATTTAATCAAAGGACTCGTCATCGCATATCATATTTGACGTCTTGTGAAATGAACTCGATATGAGTTTGGTGTGTCATTTCAAATTGTATCATCGTAGACGTATTTTAGAATTTTGTGACTGTATTTTAAAATATTTTGAGTATCTTTATATAAAATGAAGTATTTGAATATACGACTTTCTTATAAACATGGATTTTTTCAGTGTTCAAAAACTAACATAATTTGATCTTTTGTCAAATATTATACATACACATATTAAAAATAATATTAATTTGAATTTAATTATGAGTTTATTCATGCTTCAATAATTTGAAATAAATATATGTTTCATCTACTTATATATGAATTAAATTTATTCTAGATTTATGAATTTATAACATTTCAGAGTATTCGATTAAATTATTATTTCGTCAGGAGGGTAATGTCTTTGATACTTCAGTGAGAGAAAGATACTCGTTCTAAAAGGGTCACAACATGAACAATGGAAGAATTGAATGTATACTAATACAATTTCATAATTATATAATTTATGGTATTTCGTAAAAATATTCAATGGATAACTATTTTAGTGCATTGACAATTTAACTAGAAGATATATATTTCACATAAAATTTATTTCTATTGAAAATGCTTGAAATATTTATTTTACTGCATTTGTTTCCCTTTTGATTTTTTCCTGTTTTAGATAAAACTTTTTCTACATTGTTAGCAATGCTGGAACTGCAATATTTCTTTGACATAAAGCTTAGCATATTTATGAAAATCAGCCTATAGTTTCGTCTAGGTAACTATAAGCCATCTGTTAAATCAACAGATTTACTATAGATAATGTAAAAATTATATTACGCAGAAAAAAGATCATGCAAAACTAGAATTATATTAATTTCATAAAAAATTATTTCATAGTTTCTGTAATACTATAGATTTTAAAAGGTTATAAGGAATTTTTAATTATAATGGATGAGTGTAATAGTTTTCATCAGTTTAATTAAGGTATAATAATTTCCATAAAGAAGCAGATCTGATCAAGAATTCATGGATCAAAACGTACTAGGGTAAAATTAATCAATAATTTTAAATTGTGGAAATTAAGATTTTGCTTAGTTTGGAATTCACATTTTTTCTAATTTGTGAATTGTTCCTATATTTTAAAAAAAATGTGAGTAAAGTTTCTCTTATTTTTCAAAAAAAAAAAAAAAAAAAAAAAAAAAAAAATTGATATTTTTATTTCAGTGTATTAGTTTTTGAATAAAATAAAAACAGGAAGCACGTGATTTATCAGAACATTAATGTACGCGAAAAAAAAATTTTTTTAAATAAAAAATCACTAAAATTTACTTGGCCCATTTATTAAAGAAAAATCTAGAAACTGATTTAACAGAACTCATATATTTAGAAACAAAAACTAATTTCAGACCAGTAAATAGGGAATCAAGGTAAGAATAGAGTAAATAATTTAAAAAAAAGCCGCAGTAAACGTATTCTTAAATATTTAAGAAGAGAGTTTAGGGCATATTAGTATTTGATAGAAATAAATAGAATGAACTGCATTTTGTAAGAGAAACACTCTGTAGTTTGAAAAACACTGAAAAGTTCTAATGAGAAACACCAAAAAGAGGAAAGTGACATTTTCTAGAATATACTGAATTGCAGGTAATAAGGATTTCAGCTGCTAATGATTTTCACTGCTGGCACAACGATGCATTAGAGACTATAATTTGTTCTACACAAGAAAGTTTACTCATGCAGATAGATTCACTTCACTGCATAAGTAATCAAATGGTATTCGCTAAATGGTTTTAGAAGTACTTGAGTACGAAACAAAAACCAAACAAAAATCTTCTCCATTATCTTCTTATTAGATGACAATGACAAAAGAGTTTCCTGAAAATTACCAGTCGCTTTTGTATCCTATTAGTTTTTATGCGCAAACTGTAATAAGCAGTTTTTCTGAAATGTGAGATTCTTGAATAATATTTTGAAGTTATAAGATTTTACGAAACAAAAATATTTCCACTCAAAATATGCTTACTACATGCTCTGGATTACATAATTAATAATTTCTTTATTTAGAAATTATATGTATTATAAGTTTATAATTAAAAAATAGAAACACTGTGTTGGAAATATATGTAATTAGATTTCTTTGCACCACTAAAGCCAGTCAATTTCTTTATTTTTTTTATTTATGTAGGTATGAAATTTGTTTGTAAGCAAACAAAATAATTTGTTAATTATTTTGGTTGCTTACAATCAATGAATTTTAAAATTTTAAACAATAAATGAATTACAAATCATTTAATATATTCTTGAAAATTTTCCTCCCTATACGAACAAGATAAATACTATATCATTCTGTTAAATTATGATTGAAAGAGTAAAATAAAGAGAAATAATAAAGAGCAATATTTTAGTTTATACAAATATTTATTGCTTTCTGTAAAAAATTAAATTGATATGTAATAATAACAAATCTGTTTCCTGCTTTATTTAAATAATTGATTATATTTTCATATATACATGACGATTTACTTTTTAATGGTTTTTAGTACATAGATTGCATTTTATTTTTAAATCAAGCTCTCTTATTCAAAAAGAATATTTTTTCAACATCTTTTTCGCACATCAATAGATTTTCTCAAAATTTGAAGCATTTTATATATACATTTATCAAATTCTAAAATCTAACTGTGCATAAATGAATCAAGGAGGGAAATGTTAAATTATATTAACATTTAAGATTAGCTAGGTTCATATCAAAATACATTTTCAATATAATATATAGTTTCAAAATATGCTTATAAATAATACTTTCAAAATATAATATATACTAACGTTAATGAAATTAAATAAATTTTCAATATACATATGAAAATTGCTATATTAATTTTGTTAATCGAATATTTCATTTGTTGGAATTTTTTATTATTTTTGGCGGAAAAGTGCAATCGCATTATTTATTCTTAGTAAAAAAAGTAGAAAAAGGAAAACTACATACATTAGGACAGGAATATTCATTAAAAGACATTTCTTCAAAATTTTTAATAATAAAGTTTACATGTTTAATAATAAAATATAAAATTTTTTTAACAAATGAATATTAGATACTCAGTTTTAATACTTAAACTAGATGTGAGTTATTTCTTTGCTTATTTGTCCAATCTATGGTTATTAATATGATTTTCAGAAGAATTCGAAATTTTGAAAATAAAATCCATATTTCTTCATTATCAACATATCTAGTTAATTTAAAAATTATGTTGACTATACGCTTTATAAATATTGATAGCTAATATAATATACAATAATTAGATGTGTTATAATAATTTCAAAACAATGGTACTATCTTAATTACCAATATTTTTATTAAAATAATTGCTAAATAAAAATAAACAAAGAAGCCGAATTGAAGAATCTTATCAGGAATTTACAGGGGAGTGTTAATATCACTAAACTGAGTAAATGTTACCCTTGAGATAGTAATTATTCTTGCTAGTCTCGACTGGAAATGTTTATTTTAGATTTTTTCCTTAATGTGATGGAGAAGCTTTTTGGAAATAAATTTATTAGTTCTTATTTTTTTACACTTATCTAAGCATTCATCTGGTTCAGATTTTATAGACTTGATTTATATATATATGGATAATTGAATACTAATATAAAAATTCAAGTGATTAGTTTTTAATTTTTTTTACTTATCAATAATACATTTTTATAAGAAGTTAAGGTATCTTTTATTAAAGAAAATTTAAAGATATTTTCACTTGAAACACATATTTTATCCGGAGACGAAATGTTTTATACCAATAATGATGAATTCCAAAATATAAAAGCACTTTGTAAGAAAATATTTTTATTATTATTTAATAAAAGTTAGAAATTTAATTAGAAATGAAAAATATAAATAGAAATTTGTTTTTCTTATGATCTGTGGTTCTCTTCTGCCTAAATACGGGTCATGACTGCTTGCCCACATATTTGCATAGGTTTGGAGTTTGTCACTTTCCTACATGTACTCTGTGCAAACTACATCAAATTCTTGATGCTACTCATCTCGACTCATGCTCTGCACTTGTGTTTTTTAACAGTAGTGTTCAGAAATATTGGAAAGCTAGAGAAATAATGGCATAATAGCCAAGTTTCTGCATACTTGTAATAAATAAATAAATTTTTTTATATGATTCACTATATTTCTAGAATTAAAGTTTAATCTGGTTATTATTAAATGCAAATGATGACAATGCTTTCATTTTATTTAAGAGATAAATGTTTTATAAAATTATATTAATAATCTAACCTTATAGCTACATTTCTTTAAAGCTTTGAAGCATTTTAGCCAAGCATTTCATCACTAATTTTATTTGCACCGTTATTAATACAAAATACGCTAAATAAAAATTACAAAAAATATATAGTATAAAAATATTTTATATTAGGACCCCGGGATAAGATTCTGGGAGGTATAATTGTGAAATTTGTTCTTGAAACCAGGAATTTTTTCTGTAGTAATCATTATTGGTTTTCTGATAGAGATAAAATTTCTTATATTATAAAAAGTTTCAATTCTTCTCTTCATGCTTCAACAGAAATATACGGATTCAAAAGGTCTTGGTATATTATTTTGTTTTCAGAGTACGATAAGCTCGTATTTTAAAAATGTATTCTATAATTTGTACAATTCCCATATTTGTTTGTGTAGTATATTAATTGTAATTGCTATTTTTTATATGTAGAGACAATTAGTTAAACATCTTTTAAAAAACTAAAAGTGAATGACGGTATTCAAATTTTCAGTGATTTGAAACAATTAAATACAGAAAAGGCTGTAGAATTATTACATAATTTTGGAGAGAATGAGGATAAATACAAATAGTATAGATTAAAATAAGAAACTAACACAAATTGTAAAATTTAGAATATATTTATTTATATTCAAAAGTAATAGCAAAGTGAAAAAATGAATGATTATCTTTATTAATTATATTGCAGAAATTGAATTTGTTTTTATTACTTTTGCCTATTTTATTTGTTATTTTACAGTAAAACTTTAACTAAAAAATTTAACTAGTAAAATTATGAATGTAATATTTTTTCGCTCGAGAAAATATATGATTTAGTAATTTCTAGAACTTGTTAAACAACATAAATCTTTATCAAACTAAAGAAGTGAAAAATAAATATAAGCAAAAAATGTTATATTTTCTTGACTCATTTCTAGATAATTAAAATTTAAAGAATTTTAACAGTTCCTTGGTTATTAGAATATAATGAATATGATTGCAAATAGAAGGGGGAAAATCTTTCTCCGAATTCCTTTTTAGAATTCTTTTATGAAAGATCATTTTCTATTAAAACAATATTAAAGCATGAAATACCTTAGACAACAGTCTCACTGTGCAACTCTTTGTTTAGAAAATTAAATAAAATTGTTATTATGGCTTTCGTTGAGATGAAAGGAGCAAGATAATTACATTAAGAATTTACGCCTGAGTGATTTTCACTAATCAACATGATGCTCACTAATTAATGTTGTTTATTCTAATGCTCTAAGCAATTATTTTAGCTCAAGGCATTTGAACAAACAAAACAAACCTTCCAAAGCAAGTAAACACAAATTGGAAACGCAAATTAAATGTTGATAGCATATATTTTATTCTAGACAAAAATGCTTAAGTCACATTTTGAATTATTTTAAAAGGCGTTTTATATTAATTATAACATTAATAAAATCTTAAAATTTTTTTTTTAAGCATACTATTTTATTACATATTTTCTATACATTGGTTTTGGTCATTTCTATGTATTTTATTTCTTTTCTTTTGTTATATTCGATGGAAAAAAGAGAAATTAAATTTGAAATATTTAAACTTTTGAATAAAATAAAACTCTTTTATTTTTATATACTTTTTTTAGTATTCATAATGTTTTCTTCTAAAAATATACGACCATTTGTTTCTTTGTATGTGTGTTTAAGTGTATTGTGGACATTATGTTATGTTGAAAAACGCATTAGATATTTGTTTTCAGTGAATGAGATATTTAACATATAATTTATTTTTTAAATTTTATTTTTTGTGCTATTATTTCAAAAAGAAATAACATTCTAATAATTTTCTTATCACCTTTCTGCTTAGAGAGTTATCCAAATCAGCTTTCTAAAAATAATACTTAAAGAATTCAATTTTAGAATAATCAAAAGGCATTCCTTTTCCTTTTTATGAAAACAAGTTTTTAATTTTAATTTTCAATAAAATGTATTAGTTCATTTTCAATCCTATAGTAAGAGAACTAATGTAACAAAAAATTAAAATCTTTATAGAGGGAATTATTTCTTCGATAAGGATATACAGGGTGTCCACTATAGTCCCTTGCCACCCTCTTAACTTTGGAACGGCTGCTGATATATTCATCAAAGTGGTGTCTAGGTATAGTAAACCAGCCATTCCCTACTGAATAAAACAGACTACAGCGCTACTTGGTGGAAAACAGCGGAGTTAGCATTCCTATCTCGAAAACGGAACGAGATAGAGAGAAAAAGTGATTTACAAAGTGGTAGAGCATCCTCGATTTAGTACGAAAAGATACATTGTAGGTATTAATGTGAAGAATACAACGATTAAAATACGCCTTTATTGTTTCGTGCTGTGACGTCACAAAACGACCTAAAAAAGAAAAAAAGGAAATAATTACAGTGATATAATTTATTTAAGATGTTCAAACTTCTCACCGTCAGCTGCAATGCACATTTGGATCCTCCCTTGAAGATTACGTTGCACAAGTTGGAGCATACAGCGTGACACATTGGAACACGCTACCATAATGCGTCGTTTAAGGTCCTGCAAATTTTGTGGAGTGGTCGTAAACACCTGCTGTTTCAAGTATCCCCACAGGAAATAGTCCAGTGGAGTCAGATCAGGAGAGCGTGGAGGCCACTCTTCGAAACCGCCATACCCTAGTATTTGGTTGCCAAATTTCTTGACGAGGTACTGCTTCACTGGAGATGTCTTGTGAACAGACGCGCCGTCATATTGAAAGCATAGATTTTTAAGATTAAACAACGGTAGGTTCTCCACAAAATCGGATAATACATTCTGTAGCAATCGTAAATATTGTGCAGCCGTTAGTGTGTCATTGCAGAATATTGGGCCCGTCAGCTTGTTATTGTAAATTGCACACCAAATGTTAACAGCATGCCGCATTTGATGTTGAACGTCGACGAAACATTTAGGATTTTCAAGGGCATAGTAATGAGTGTTTTGCCTTTTGTACATACCATTCCGTGAAAAGCATGCTTCATCCATCCACATTATATCTGCCAAGAATGTAGGCTGACCTGTATCTGAATCATGACGAAAGTTGCACCATGCTTAGCGTCGCTCGGCATCCCCGTCCATTAAAACCTGTTCAGGCGTTGGTCGGTATGGATGAGCACCTGATTCGCTTAGGATTTTCCAAATCTGACTTTTGGAGAGACCACAGTGTTGATTGATCTCTCTTACGCTGCATTTCGGATATGCGAGTGCATATGCTAATAACTCCTCCGGTTGAATTTGCAGTCCTACCTTAGGTGGTCTGCCAGATTGAGGTTGACTAGTAATGCAACCTGTCTCCTTAAAACGTTTTACAACAATTAGGATGGTTTGATGAGAAGAATGCGGGCCTGCAGGGAAACGTTGGCGGTACAACCTTGCTGCTGATTGTGCATTGCGTCGGTATTCACATTACAGTAAAATCATCTCACAATACTCAACTTTGGAATACTCAGCCATGATCATGAGCATCAACATACTAAAGCCTCATGAAGATGATTCTTTTATAGCTGTCTCAGGTGAACAGGCGTGACGTTTCTTACGTATTTGCATACTGCATTCAAAATGTTGGAATTATTTTTAATACTTCCGTTCTTCCCATTTCGAAATAAAAGTGAAAAATTTAAGTACGAAATCGATTCTTTGTTTTTTTAATTATGCACACGTACGATGTGCTACGGCATAGCACGAAACAACAAATGCGCGTTTTAACCGTTGTATTCTTCATATTCATGCCTACAAGGAATCGTTTCGTACTAAATCGAGGATGCTCTACAACTTTGTAAAACACTTTTTCTCTCTATCTCGTTCCGTTTTGGGGATAGGAATGCTAACTCCGCTGTTTTCCACCAGGTGGCACTGTAGTCTGTTTTATTCAATAGCGCATGGCTGCTTTACTATACCTAAACACCACTTTTATGAATATAGCAGCAGCCGTTCCGAAGTTAAGAGGGTGGCAAGGGACTTTAGTGGACACCCTGTATAAGTTAATTTTCAAAACATAGTAATTAACAAAATTATTATGAATATTTAAACTCTGTAATAATAATTTATAATTTAAAATTACTAATACTTAAATTCAATAAAGGTTTTAAATTATTTGTTATGTAATGTTCATTTATTTCACTTGACAACTACACTACTGGCCATTTAAATTGCTACACCAGGAAGAAATGCAGATAACAAAATGATATTTATTGGACAAATATATTATACTAGAAATAACAAGTGATTAAATTTTCAAAAACTCTTTGGCTGGATAGATCCTGAGAAATCAGTACCCAGAACAACTACCTCTGGCAATAATAACAGCAGTTATACGCCTGGGCATTCAGTCAAACAAAGATTGGATTGCATGTACAGGTACAGATGCCCATGCAGCTTCAACACGATGCCATAATTCATCAACCGTAGTGACTGCCGTTTGGTGACGAGCTAGTCGCTCGGCATCCATTGACCAGACGTTTTCTATTGGTGAAAGATCTGGAGAACGTGCTGGCCAGGGCAATAGCCGAACATGTTCCGTGTCAAGGAAGGTCTGTACAATGCCTGCAGCATGTGGTCGGGCATTATCCTGCTTCGCAGAGTAATGCCTGGTTTCGCAGGGCTCGAATAAAGGGTAGAGCCATGGGTCGTAACACACCAGAAATGTAACATGCACTGTTCAAAGCACCATCAATGCGAAGAAGAGGTGACCGAGACGTGTATCCAATGGCACCCCATACTATCAAGCCAGCTGATGGACCAGTATGACAATGACGAATGCACGCTGCCAGTGTGCGTTCACCACGATGCCACCAAACACGGATGCGATTATCATGATGCTGTACACAGATCCTGGATTCATCGGAAAAGATGACGTCTCGCCATTCGTGTGCCCAGGTTCGTCGTTGATCACACCATTGAAGGCGCTCTTGTCTATGACGCAGCGTCAAGGGAAGCCGCAGCTATGGTATCCGAGCTGAGAGTCCATGCTGCTGCAAACGTCGTCGAACTGTTCGTGCAGACACTTGTTGTCTTCCAAACGACCCCGTTTCTTGACTCACGGCTCGTGACGTGGTTGCACGATCCATTACGGCTATGCGGATAATATGCCTGTCTTCTCAGCTGCTAGTGATAAGTGGCCGTTGAGATCCCGCATGGCGTTTCGTATTACCGTCCTGAACCCATCAATTCCATATTCTGCTAACAGTCACTGGATCTTGACCGACGCGAGCAGCAATACTGTGATAAGGTATACCGCAATCCCGGTATGCTACAATTCGACCTTTATCAAAGTCAGAAACGTGCTGGTACGCATTTCTCCTTCTTACACGAGGCTTCACAACAACTTTTCACCAGGCAACAACGTTCAAATGCAATTTGTGCATGAGGAACCGGCTGAACAATTTCCTCATTTAAACACAGTATAGGTGTCGCTACTGGCGCCTGCTTTATCTGAATGCGCTGAAAAGCTAATCATTTGCATATCACAGCACCTTCTTCCTTTCGTATAAATTTCACATTTGTTTCATGTCGCCTTCTTGGTGTAGCAATTTTAATGGCCAGCAGTGTAAATTGTCATATAAAATCTCAGCAACTGATTAATTTTCACATGACTCACTATCATTATTTGTATGTAAATTGTATTAAATAAGTACATCAGTATATTTTTGTCATCAAATCAATAAAGAGTTTAATTAATCATGCTAATTTTCTGTTACTTATTTCTGACAATGATGCTGGCAATGGCTGACAGCTTCTCATTATTTTAAATCAACGATTTGTGTTGTGAGGATGACATATGAAACAGAGCATTCCACTTAAAAAATTGGCATCAAAACCATGAATGAACATTAAACCAGTGAAAAATTAAGCTTCTGAAGCCCATTTCAGTAACACGATCTTTGATAATGTTAGTGAGGAAAATCACTATCATCCAAACACTAAGAAAATACGTTTTCAAAACTGTTTATTACTGCACTAACATAGAACTCTTATAACAGTGTACACACATTTTTAAACTTAGAAATCTTACTGTTCTACCATGAAGGAAGTAAAAATTAATGTACTATAGGTGATTTTACATTTCAAATGTATATTGCTTGTATATAATAAATAGATACAAGCAAAAACAACATGGGTGAAATTTAACATGGCTTATAAAACTTAAACCTACACAGTAAGCATTCGAAAAACGCGATAAATCAAATTATATGAAAATAAAACTAAAATAGTTTTGACAATGTTTTTGCTCTTTACCATGAACGCTAAATAATTGATATGCAGTTTCACGACAGATTTACATTAGGCACATATATATAATAGTACACTGATTTGTTCAAAATATTATATCAATAAATTTCTAGGTATAATATGATCTACCGTTGGTTGTCAAGAAGCTTTATTCAATTGAATCTGATGTTACTAAGAAATATTCTAGAATTTAAATGAACGAATTAATTTTAAAAGAACTATGGTAAAAGTTTTGGGAAGGAGAAAAAGTAATGAAGTTATTTTAGAAATTTTTATTTTTTCCACATGTGTGTGTGTGTGTGGGCTTCAGAAAATATTCGGATTCTACTAATAATTATTTGCCGCTCATTTGGTTATTCAATCTCTTATTGCTTTCATTTACTTACCTACATAATTTTATTGGATTAGCACAAATAGCGAGGTATTACTCTTTTAAATTTAATATCAAAACATATCGAATCTACATTAAAATATTTGTGTGATACTGATTATAAAAATATATTTCATAAATAACAGTAGTTAACCAAGCATTCATGAAAATATTTTTCTAAAAGTGGATTCTCATACAGCATTTAAGGTAATATAAACTGTTTAATTGGGCATTAAATCTAACTCAATTATTCCGATACAAAACGTACATTAAAGTTTTAAAAAATAAACATGAATAAAATTGCAAAACTATTAAAAATTAAATTCATAGTGTTAAAGTGTCGCATAAATAAATGTAAATACGAAGATGATAAGTAAATTCTATAGTGAAATAAAAATCACACAATGAACGATAAACTGTGAGCTGATATAATATGCCTAATATACTTGAAAACATGCCTTATAATGTGACATTAAATTTATGATTTTTATTATTTTTGGAGGAGATGCATGGTTTAGAAAACTAATTTAAAAATTTTGTGACGGTTTATAATTATATTTTTGATCACATGTACGTGCTATCCTTATTTTAACTATTGAAAATATAAAATACTCGTAGTTGAATGAAAATACCTGCTTATGATATTTTTAAAGCATTTTTGCTACTACAGTGTATTAAAATCTGTATACTAAAAAATATTATTAACTATTTTTTTCTTAATGACATTGTTTAAAATCTGTTTTAATATTTTTTTAAGTTGGTGTTTCCTTATCTGGTATAATCAAAAGGATAAAGAGTAATAAATACGATTAAATTCGGCTTGAATTTTAACAACTTATCGAATAAATACATGAATTAATGTTAACAATATAATATTATACTGATTTTATATTGATATTATAGTTGAGAATTATAAAAACATTAAATTCATTGGATAAAAATTGAATATTAACAATATTTTACGGTTGTGATTTATTGCAAATTTTATTTTTAAAAAGCCAAAAGTTAAAAATTGCATGCAAAAACTTAATATGTTTTTTATCTGTGATGATTGCATCTATTAAATATTTATATTAGATTACATGTATAGCAAGAATAATAAGCATATAGAATAATGTAAGTATACAAAGTGTAAGAATATAAAATAAAAATTTTAATTCTCACTCAGAAATGAAGCAACTTTCATTGAGAGCTTTGAAAGCAATATTTAGCATATTATATATCAAAGATTGAAAGTATTTTTGATATACATCTTAAATATACATATAGATGCAACAAAAGTTTCAAAGATTTCTTATGAGCTGAAATTAGAGCATGGCAACACAATGACTAAGTTTCTCAACAAGTTCTAATTAGGATAATATTTTCAGGAAACATAAGAAAAAATACGACATCAGTCTCACATAATTTATATGAAAGAAAATGCGCCTCAAAAAGAAGTAAAAAAAATAGTGAATCTTTAATAATTTGGATGAAAGCTCTCTGAAGCAAGAATAATAAGCATATAGAATAATGTAAGTATACAAAGTGTAAGAATATAAAATAAAAATTTTAATTCTCACTCAGAAATGAAGCAACTTTCATTGAGAGCTTTGAAAGCAATATTTTAGCATATTATATATCAAAGATTGAAAGTATTTTTGATATACATCTTAAATATACATATAGATGCAACAAAAGTTTCAAAGATTTCCTATGAGCTGAAATTAGAGCATGGCAACACAATGACTAAGTTTCTCAACAAGTTCTAATTAGGATAATATTTTCAGGAGACATAAGAAAAAATACGACATCAGTCTCACATAATTTATATGAAGAAAATGCGCCTCAAAAAGAAGTAAAAAAAATAGTGAATCTTTAATAATTTAGATGAAAGCTCTCTGAAAGGAAAGCTGAAGTTATTTTTTCATATCATAGCTTAAGAGGCTAAAGCAAAAACTAAAGAATATAAAGTAACACCCGATAATTTAGAGAATTTAAAAAGATAGAATAAATCATTGATTTATCTATTTAGGTTATGATAAAAAAGCAATTATGAAATAAAAATGATTTGCTTAAAGTTTGTTGCGGTCATTTTGTAATTTCATCAAATGAAAGTATTTTCCAAAACTATAAGAGAAATGAAATATTTTTATTGTTTCGTAATATTTGTGAATAACTCTAAAATATAATTTTTTTTAATTTAAGGAAAAAAAATCGGACTAAGTTGATTTAATGAAAAATAAAAAGAGCTATTGAGTTTGTATCATAGCATATCAGATGACGATAAAAAATATATTGCAGACTGAAGGAATAAAGAATGTTTATTAAGTATTTAATTATATGAGGCATTGACAGTCTTTTACACTAAGAGTTACTCTAAGTCCAATCATCGTTAACATCAAAATTGATATTTATTTGGTGATTACATCATTAGTTATTAAGTTTAACTTCTTATTAGATAAAATTAAGATTGAAAATTAGAGAAAAAACTGATTAAAACTCAATAACTCAATAAATTACTCATTTATATATATATATATATATATATATATATATATATATATATATATATATATAAATAAATGAGTAATTATATATATATATATAAATGAGTAATTTATATATATATATATATATATACATAAAAATGATTTATAACTTATTCAATATTTTTGAAAATTAATTCATTATTTTCAACAGAAAGTTTGGAAAAAAAACTTAAAACTAGAGTTATTTTAACAATTTTTTTCACTCAATTTGGAATTATCAAAGTGTAATCAATAGCTTTTAGGCTTATTAAATTTCTAAATTCAATCACTGCTTTAAATATGCACAAAAATAATAAGCACATTGTTAGAATAATTATCCATGTTAGATTTCATTGCAAATATATATCGATATCTACAATGAAATCTAAGTATTACAAATGAAAATTAAATGAAAAGTATTACATAAGAGTTATTGTTTTAATATTCAGTAACATATTCATATCAAGCTTTGAAAAAATCACAGAGTATTTTATAACTTAATTCCAAGTTCTCTTCAGTTATTTCATTCCGTTGTTTTATTTGATTCAAAAGGATACACTTTTGCTATGTAGATATCTAGTTCTAACATTAATAGTAATTAACTCTATGCATACGATAATTGTTCACGGTGGAATCAACCCTTCGGTTAAGAGAGGGATATTTCACATAGGAAGTAGGTAGAACGTGATTGGTTGAAGTAGCAAACTGTATTTTAGCTGGACATGAAGAGATTTTGAGAAAATAATTTATATGAGATGAATGAGAAAGGAATGGTGATTCTGTTTGTGAGCTAATAGGAATGTTTGAAATTCCAGAATTTCTAGTTGAATTTAAAGGAAAGGATTACTTCACAATAAAATTAGTTGCCAGTTTTGTCTTTTATACTACTATAAACTAGAGTTGTGGAAAGTAATTAAGACTATAAAAATATTAGATTAAGATGAAATAATGAGTTAATGAAATTGTTTTTATAATTTTACGAGTATTAAATTTCTTTAACACAATGAAATTTCAGTATGTAATATGCAACATTTCGTATAAATTAGGGTAAGAATGAACTCAAGATTCATTTTAATTATAAATTTAAATTTTCTTAAGCTGTTCAATGTATGTTAATTGATATATTTCTTTTATTTCAAAAATTTATTTTATTATATCTATCTGTCTGTCTATCTATCTATCCATTCATTCATTCATCCACCCATCCATTAATCTATCTCTCTAAAATTAACATGAATATCGTTACTTTTTATATACACCAGCGAAAAAATATAAAGGGATTCATATGAAGGACAAATTTATGCTCTGTGAATTTGAATGTAGTCCTTGTAAGTAAAATATATAGAATAAAATCCTTGAATCGATACAAAATATTTTAGCACCTTAATTTTATAAAATTCTTTTATTGTTTTACGAGGAAATATCATATTTTTTATAACTGAGTTTTAAATCCATATCAATCTGTAAAACAGAAAGAAATTCGGAATTTTTATCAGCTTGCTACACAGAAACATTTTTATGCTTGAAATTAATACTCTGAATAGTCAATTTATAATTCCATCAATTTTTCTAAAACTGCTATTTTCTAGTTTCTTATATTTAATTCTTGTGTGTGTTATCAGGGTTCATAAATACAATAAAGATAAAATAGATATGAAAATTCAAAAATTTGTTGTCACATATAATTCAATACATTAATTGCTATCAAATATATTGCTAACCATCCAAATAGCAACGCCAAGAAAATAAGAGATATCGCAACAAAATTTATTTTGTAGACAGTAAGTTGATCAAATAACAAATGATTAAATTTATAGACTTCTGTAAAGTGTGGTTCTTGCTAAAATCAGTATAGCTAGTGTATTTGAAATTATTGGAGATAACCGCTGTCACATGCCTCGACATTGATTCAAAGAGACTTTGGATGTGTTCTTGGGGTACAGCAGGCCAAGTATCTTCCACATGTTGCCAAAGTTGATTTGGTGTGGTAGGCGCGGATGTAATCTGGATCAATATTTAAGCAACCATGGGCCACTTGTTTCCTAACGTCAAAAGATCCAAAGAGCGATCGATAAGGGAAGCAATTCAATCAGGCATTTGACAATTAAATCTAGATAGAGATTTTGACAATCGCTAGATTGGTGTGCGTGCCATGTATGATCGCGCATTATCCTATTGAAATATAGTTGTGGCAAGCCCTGAAGGTAAGGAAGGATAACTGACTCCAACACCTCGTAGATATAGCACTGGCTGTTTAAAGTACCGGCAATGCATAACAAAAGAATGCGAGAGGATATCTAATACCGTCCTTACCATAATAACCGGTGCAGGAACAGTGTGTGAGGTGCATAACGCAGCTTTGTTTAGCGTCTTCTCTCCACAGTGTCTCACAACACTGGAATCGTGGTGTTGCAAACAGAAGTGTGATTCGTCATTAAAGGCAATTTCATTCTATTCTGGCATCCAAATCCTTCTTTCATCGCACCAATGGCGGCGGAAACGTCAGTGGTTTTGCATCAAGGGTAGGAGTAGCAATGGAGAACTTGTGGATAGATCACTCTGCTGCAAACGACGTTGAATGGTACGCACAGACACTGGATGAAGTGTTACAAACTGAATGTGTTGTGCTATGTTTCAGGATGAGGCTCAGCAATACGTCCCTGCCATGCGCAAAATTTTCCTGTCATCACGTGATGTGATGCACTGAGGCTGATGCGATCGAACACGTTAGTCCGTCGTACCTTCCTGCACCCAGCGATCACACATTCGCATTAGAGTTGTTTGGTTTCGTCCAACACATCTATCGATTTCCCTGAAAGATAATCCACAATTTCGGCAAGCCATTATCCTTCCTCCGTCGAACTCGGATAGTTGATCAAAAATAATCGTTGTTTTCTTCGAGGCATAATTGATCGTTTGTTTGAAAAACCTACAAGAAAATCATAATTGCCAAACTTAAAATCATTGAATTCTTCAAGCCTTAAATAAAGCTTTGAAGTGGTGCTACAGGCGCACGTGACATGAGTCTACACTGTAACTCGAATCATTTGCATATCTCACTTCCACTAATTCATGTTGTAAATTTCATGCTATTTGCATGCCTCCTTCAGGGTGTTGCATTTACGGTGGCCAGCAGTGTATTTTATTTAACTCTTGTAGATTAATAATGACAACTGTTTTATAAGAATAATAAAACCATTTTAATGATTAATTGTTTATTTTTCCGTTTCAAATTTACTTAGTTATTTGCCTCAGTTTCAATGCATTGATTATTTTGTCAAAATCGATTGCATTTATTTAACTTCCTTTGTACCTAAAATTGGCATAAATATTGATTTTTTAAAATTAAATTACGAATGATCATAAACTGCTATGTACATGGATTTATTAGATAATATCAGACAAAAATATGATATACTAAATTTCATTTTAAAAGAAAACCAAAATCATTTAGTTAAATTTGATTCTTAGAAAGACACAAGTAGCTATAAAAATACATACTACATTTTAAAAATATGATTGCATAATATTAACATAAAAATACAATGAAATTAACTTGGTATTTATATATAATAGCAGTAGCTTGACATAAGCATTTATTAAACATATTCTAAGAGCTTTTTGGTATTTAAACCAAGACTTCATACCGTTAAGCATAAAACCAAATACATCTGAATGGCATAGTCTTTCTTTTAAATTTGTGAAACTTAAGAATGAATAATGATCAACAAAGCAAAAAATTATTTCAAAAACTCATGCTATATTAGAGAAGTAAGATAAAAATAATGGATTAATGCAGTAGATTGTTAAAAAGGATATTTTTCATGAGTCCTATTTTCCTGTGAGTCGATGGAAATAGAGTGTGAACTTTACATTTACAGTATGGTATTTATTGATTATGTACTTCTAGATATCTCAATATATCTCAATATGCCGAGAATGTCAGAAATTATCAGAAGAGTGAGCATTCGAAATACAAACTAAAAACTACTCTATTACAATGGACAAATTTCAACATCAAAATGGGAACAGCTTACTTTCTGAAAGTAGTTGTAAGACTTTTTATTCATATACTGTGTCTTTTATGTCCTAAGAGATATTTCGAAGTAGTAAAGATCTATTTATATTATAGCAAAGAATTTATATAAGCATGCTACTTTTATATGTAATATTATATAATATAGGCTTAAATAAATTATTATGCATAGCAGAACGTATTTTTTTAAAGTACTGAAAACAACAGATAATGTATGATTTCAATTTCAAGATTTACAGCAAAGTCTATTGGCAGCTAGATATCGTCTATTTTATGAAAGAGATCCCATTAGATTGCTTGGTCGTTTCTACAGATCAGATAACAGAGAGTCAACAAAAAGTGACTTTTTCAAAACCAGATGGAGCTGGAAGGAGAGGCCGATCACACATAAGGTGGTTAGATCACCAAGTGATCGGTACTGAAAGATGGAGATAATGGTTTCCAAAGGGAAAATTACGAAAAATTATTGAGACTGCTTTCGTCTGTGCTGAGCGATGGCACCAAAGTAGAAGAATATACAAAATGTGTAATGAATGATTTTGAGATAAATTTCTTTTTAAAGTATAATTTATTCAATCTGCTATTAAAGCTTTCTAAATATTTTGAATATATAAAGGACAAGAAAGAATAAAAAAAAATATTATCTAAAATCAATTAAAAAAAATTATTATCAGATACATGTTTAATTACTATCGATAAAACACTTTTAAAATACGATAGTTTTCATTTTATAGAAAAATGTTCTGTCCGTGGAGCAATAAAAATGATTTTTTATATTCATTTCTTTAAAATATTTAATGATTTGTGGAAATCAAGTTAATTTTATTTAAACCTAAAAACTGATAATTTATCAGAAATAACAAAGAGCTGATTTTGTTGAAGTGTTTTTTTTTAAATATAGGAATACCTACAATTGATTACGAATGTAATCACAAATAGAGCATGCAACATAGTTTACTTGGCATTTTAAAATGATAGTAAATCTTAGATTAAGAAAGACAAATAAAAGCGGCTTGTAGAAAGAAAGCAATTTTTATTTCATTAGCAAGCATCTGTTTGACGAAACAAACAAAACAATATTTATGTATGTAGGGATCTTATAGTTTACTTGTCATTTTTATTATTCAAATTTTTTATAGGCAATTTTCTTATCGTTTACCGTTAGGAAATTTTAAAATCTCAATTTAAATGGTTTGATGACGGTAGTTATAAATAGACGATATTTATATTGTGTCAGCAAACTTTGACTTATTTTGACACATCAATATAGACACTGAAATGCCTAGCCAAGATAAATATATATATAGATATATTTCAGTTGCTTAATTACTTAGTATGATAAGAAATTTCATTGTTCAGATTTCATAAGAATTAAAAATTTCAGTGCAATAACATTTTAAACAAGTCCATTCTAAAATGTAAGTCTGCACTTTTCTGTTTAAAAAATTTAACCTATCAGATTTCATGCTTAATATGCATGAAATGAAAACATTTATCAGAACAAGTAGTTTGGACAAAATCTTAATACAAAACAGCAATACCCTATAAAACAAATATTGCCTTAAAGTTTATATACCGTTTAATCTCATGAGTTTTTCTAAAGATGATATTATGTATTTTACTTTGATATGATGCGGTAAGAAAATAGTCTCAGACTCGAGAGAAATATAGCTTTGGGGATAATCTGCAAATACTAAGGAAATGGTTGAATAATTTCCTCAGTTTAGGGAAGATAAGACTCAATTTTCCTCTTGGCATTTCTCTCGGTCGTTTTAAATTTATGGCAGCTATAAATTCTGAATGACCTCCTTATTTTACTTTGAGCTTGCTTTATTCTAAAAAACAGAAAAACTATAAGCCCTTTTCTGTAGCAGCTTTTGTTTACTTGAAGCAGAAGCTAAGTTAAATACACAGTAATTCCAAACAGATCAAACACGAGACGTCAAAATATATTGCATCACTAATTGTTCAACCTCTTAACAGAACAGTTTGGTAAAGAGAAAACTTGACGCTTAATTTGAAACAGATAATTTTTTGTTTAGTACTACAAAAATCATACAAATATTATAATAATAAGGGAAATTGTAATCATTGGGGAAATATTTTAAAACATTATTAAGAAAAATTTGTATTCTTCACATTATTGCTATATTTGGGAAGATAATCTTCTGGTAATCTTGATTAAACGATATAAAAGATATTTTTGATAACAAACTTAAACATTAAGCCAATATTTTGAAAAACATTTATGCTGAAAAAAATTTATTATTAATGAATAATGTTCCATTAAAATAACAAAATATATGTTTTCAAAATAGTAAATATTTTTGAACATGTGAAACATTTACAATACTTCGTTACATTAATATTTATTAAAATAATGTCGAAATTAATGTTAAATAATTATTTGAATTAATATTTGAATAAATTCTGCTTTTAATATTATAGAATAATTTTGCATGTAACTTTTGATTTACAGCATTACTCCTTCATAAAATTTTTGAAAAGAGAAATATACTAAAATTATAACGTTTCCTGCAGTAAAGAGAATGAACGATAGTGACATGACAAGATATGCAATTATATATAAGCAATCACATGATAACTGTTAAAAGTTTCTAACTATTGCTGGTTCTATGTTCTGATTAATGCACATTATTCATGCCCTTTTACATTTAAAATTGTTCGGTATAAAAATCTGAAATGTATAAGAACCTAACAACATATAATTCCTTAAAGGAAATCATCTTAAATTCTTTTTAATAAAATATTTTTTAAGTGATTAAGTTTTTAGTGCACATCAATGCTTCAGAATTAATCATATTCAAAGTATACATTCAAACTGCAGAATATATTTTCAGATAATTTAAGAAATAAAATCAACATATATAAAATATCTTACTTGGAATGCTTTAAATGCATTTGCTAAAAAATATTTTTACATTGAAATAAAATCACTAGAAATTCCTGCATTTTCAATTTTTAATGTTCTAAAGAAACATTTGTTAGGAAAGATGTTTTGTATTTCACTGGCGATTGTAATAAATCATACACAGCATTATAAATATTTTTAATAATAAAAAAGCCTTATTTGCATTGAAAATATTTATATTTTTTGGGATGATTAAATGAAAAATTCTACGTTGAAACTAATTTCTCGTGAGAGCTGCAGAAATAGTATATTAATTTCAAATTTTAATAGAATAAGCTTTGTAAAGATTATTTTGAAAGAAAAATTGTAATGGTAAAATGATAATAAAAAAACAAAAGTAAATCCATTCCTCATTTATTTATTTTGAACCTATATTCAAATTTCTGATTGTATCTGAAACTTAACGAAATAGTCTCTGAGGAAATAAGGATTTGATTTAAAACTAATCAAAACTTTTCTAAATCTCAGAAAATCATGTATTTGAAAGAAAACAATTATTTTAATTTAATACTTATACACTTTTATTTAAACATATAAATAATAGATTAATTTGCATTTCTAAATTTTCTCTAGTTATTTTAATAAATTAAGATTGTTATCAAAGGATTTTTCAAGATTTCGAAATAAGAATTTCAGATTTATTTAATTATGATAAGTACTGTTAAAACGATGCATTGATTGACAAAATATATTCTTTTCACAGAATATAATTAGACCACGCATAAAGGATCTTAACACTTATAATGGAATACTTTAAAATTCAACTGTAATTTCATTAAAATATTGAAAACATATTCATTTGAATATTTCAAAACGGGAAAAATCTAAGCATATATTATTAAACATCTTATATGTTTTCTCATTTATATTAAAAAGCCGTATTACCATAGATTCTTAACAGTGAAAACTATTTTGTGATAATTATTAGTAATGTTGATGTAATGAAAATTTAATTTTGTAGATTGTAAATAGAGATTTTTCAAAATTTTGAATTCTATTACTCAATTAAAAATATCAAATCAAAAATGCAAAATGCATGTATTTCAATTAATAGGTATTATTGATTGAAGTTCATTCTTCTATTACAGAACTTAGTTTTCAATTCAATAAATATGGAATTATTGGTTTAAATATAAGTAACATAGAATGAAATAAAATATAAATAAAAATAAAAAGGATATATCATAACTTATTGGTCAAAATAATACTCATAGCTTACGTATATATATATATATGTGTGTGTGTGTGTGTCAAATAATGTTAATTCAGATTTTATAAATAGTAGTCAGCCGAATCAGGTAGAGAAATCCTAGAATTTGTTTTCGCTCATATAAAAGCAAATTCATACTAGGAAAATATATATATAAATTTTGTATTAAATTTAATTTACATGATTTTCCATTTGATAGTGAAAAGGACAAAATGTCATTTTCCAAATATTAAAAACAGATATGAGGTTATTCATCAGTTTGTAATTTGAGGTTACACCATAAATTATAATACGAGTATTATTTAAGAAATGTATCTCTGATAGGACCAGAATAGTCATTATTTTCACTCTTTTTCAATGTAATCAAATATATGCTTCATTTTTTATATTATTTGTTATAATTTGACATTTGTTTTATTATCTTGTTCCCAACTAGTTTCTTATTTGCAAAATAGTCGTATCCACATAAAGAAATTGTTGTTCTTGCTGGTCCAGTTTATTAATTTTCATACTCACGTACAGTTTATTGTGTTTAGAGCAAATTGAAAGGTCGTAACTGCTTTTATGTTGTTGCAAACATGAAACTGATGATGATAAATCAGTTATTAACATATATACATTAAAAAAATATATCTAAATATAGAATTATATCATATTATTCTATATTATTTTCAAATAAGTATCTTTCTAAATAAACAAAAAACCACATAAAAACTTAATATTCATTTTCAGTTTATATATTTATAAATTTTTAATATATACATAATTTTTCTCAGGATCCAAACAACAAACTACTTTATACTGTGGGTCTGTGTGTGTAGAAATGATTAAGGAGCAACGAGCCACTTAAGGAACAAACCACAATATAGTCTTTATCATTGTTTCATTTCTTTTTTACTGTGATTAAATAAATAAGTTAAGATTTTATGTAATTATTGTGTTTGAATACATTTTTTGTACCATGAATGTGTATCAATAAAATAATGTTATTTTTATAAACTTATTACAGAATTATTTTACAATTTAATATTTCAAATCTGGAAGTATTACTATAAAAATACCTTAACATCGAGAAATAATAAATAACGTATACTATTCTGCATGCTTTTCAAAAGAACATTTTTTAAAATGACGGTACAATATTTACATGAGTAAATGAATGATTTTAGAAACTGCTTTATTTCTTGTTATCATAGGTTATGTTTTAAAAATAATTTTAAATTAAATAGTTAAAAAAATAATTATAAATCATTGAATGGATTAGATAAATATATGCTTTTACATTTGTTTACAACTAAATTTTATCTAAACGGGGCTTTCATTCTGCAATTAATGGAATTTCAAAATTAAATATTTATTTGTCAAATACTAATATTTTTATCTACCAATTAAATAACGGAAAACATTATTAGAAATTGTCTAAAAGTAAATTTAAGGATAATTTTAGTTTTTATTAAGTAATTCTCTTTTATTTTTCTATTTCTTTTGATCTTTCTTTTGTGTATGAATTAAGAATACTACCTTTTCAATATTATAAGAGAAATAACTTTCATGAACAAAAAGGAAAATATTTAAACAGCAATGATATTATGATAAAAATGTTTATAAGGAATAAGCTGAATTGTTATCTTTGTTAAGTTATCTTACTGTAAAGAGAAAATAAGTATAAAATTGATCATAAAATTATTGAAAATATACTTCAAAAGATAAAAAAGCGTTTGTTCTCATTTGAAAGCTTTGAAATTAGCTACTGTTTTATTTATAGTACATTATATATACAGTTTGAAATGTTTTTAATATTTTTGATTTTTCGTCACAAGTGTCTCCCTTTTCATGCACTTCCAAACGTTTCCGACAGTTAAAAATGGTTTTGCAAAAATAAAACTGTTAAAAGTTTTAATATTTTTGATGTGATTTTGTCAGTAAATATTGGTTTCTAATAATTTGAAAACAAACTTCACAATCAAAATAACTACTAGGTGATAGTAAAATTTTGTAGTTATAAATATATATGTATATATATATATATATATATATATATATATATATATATATATATATATATATATATATATATATAATTTTTCAGAAATGATATTCTCATATAATAAAAGAAGTATGGGAATATTACCCATTGAATTACGTTTTGAATTTATATATTTATGTTATGAAAATCATAAGAAATTCGTGTGAAAACGTAATGGATTTCTTAATTACACGCATTCATACAATCGAATTATAAATTATATAATACAGCTTTGGTGTTTAAATTGCACAGCTTTACTAAAATATTACTTTACTAATACAGCGTTACTATTGCATCAAGAAAAAGATAATAAGATCATTTATCATGGTATGTTGATAAATAAATATCAATTTATTGGTTAGTGTACGTTAGGTGCTTCATAAATATCAAAATAAGGCTGATTTTACACGAAATATTATTTTTAAATTTGAATAAAGCTATTCAAAAAATAGTTGAATATGTCTTAAAAAACACACCTTTATACTACTTTTCTTTGTAGAATATATATTTATTCACAGAACATTTTTTCTTAAATACACATTTCATCAGAGTAATGCGAAATTGACATGCAAAATTATTCTGTAATGTAAGAATAAATGTAGCACGATGCGTGGGTAATCTGTGGTTGAATATTTCAGGTAGAAAGTATACGTTAAATTTTAAATTTCGTATATTTTGAAACGTTTTTCTACTTTCCAAATATCCGACATTCTTATCGCTAGGTTTAAGGGAATTGATTTTTTTTTCGTATAGGAGAGAAATTCAAAGTGATCATTGGAACGAAGAATTCCATTTAAAAACGAATTTCCATTTTGACAGCTTCGAATTATTACAAATAGAATTTTAAAAACATTTGGGGTGGAAAAAGAAGGTATTCTCAATTCCAATGTCTTATGTGCACATGGTTTAGTGATAATTCCAACTTGAAGATTTTTTATGCAACTTTTACATAATGATTTTATTGAGATGGGAATTCATGGTGTACATAATTTCTTGTTTTTATTCTTCTGATAGATTTTTCTTTTAATTTTCATGTTAGGAATCATATGCATTAGTAATGTTGGAATAATTTATTTTTATATTTAAAACAAGAATCTCTTTTTTTTTGTCATTTATGGAAAGTGAATATATTGGAACCATATAATTGTGGAACAGCCAAATAATAATTTTATATATAAAATATCATGTTATAAATGTTTTATTTTAAAAATTAAAGAGGATTTTAATCATTATATTCATTGAATAAATGAAAATTAATTAGTTTTAAATCATATTATTACAAAAGTTTCTAATTTTTTATTTTTAAAATTAATACATCATTTAGATATTTGATATATGATTAAGGAATAATATGAAGAGAATTCTGAAAAATATAAGCTAATTTTGTATCGCATCAAATCTTTAAAAATTCATTTTTATAAACGCTATCTAAAGCATGTGAGTTCAATTCATATAAGCTTTCACATTCAATTTTACATATCCTATACCATAAAATAAAATACAGTTGTTGTTTTCTGATATATGGATTTTTAAATTCAAAAATCTAAAGTTTGACGAACTATTGAATATATGTTTAAATATTTTGAAAGCGTTTAACTGTTAAATGCATTATTGGAATATTTTTAAAACATTATTGTGCATGTTTTTAAATTGTTTTAAAGACTGAGAATTAAATTCTTTTGATACTATCAAATATAGACAATATTATTAGTTACAAAAGTATTTCTAAAATGTTCCTTAATTTTTGTATCTAAAATAATACAGAAAAGAAAATTAAATAAATGTTATTGGAATAAAATAAATACATTTTAATTTTTGGCCTGCTACTATTACAATTAAGCTTAAAACAGGTTATTGAACATTCATTATTATAACATCTATATGTGCTGTAGGCAAGTATCGATACAACCTGAAAACTCTTTTTGATTATAAACTATTCCAGTTTAAAATAAAACAGAAAACTAAAAATTTACTATTACAAATATGTTTTGGAATATCTTAGGTTTGTAGGAACACACATAATAGTTTTTTTTTTTTGAAATAAGACCTACAAATTTCTGAAGGAAATATCAAAATGGGATTCAAAGTCATTTATCTTTTCTTAATTGAGCCTATTATTCAATATTTTTTCAATATTTGTGAATTATTCATGTGAAACAATTTTTCTTCACAATCTAAAACTATTTCCTTGATGGATATTAAAGCAAAAAACATAACTTACATTAAGAGATTTCTAAATAAAAAAGTGACAGAAGTTTTGTTTGCTTGAGATTTTTACTTAATGTATATATATTTTTTTAAATATGTTTTCTTATTCCTATTATACAAGAAATTAAATGAACTTGAAATATTTGAAGGAAGAAAACATAGTAATAAATTTGATTCCATGGTTCTGGCTTTTATCTTTATTCCAAATAAATACTTCTACATGATTTTATATGATATAAAATATATATGATTTCATAATTCTATTAGTTATTACAATTTAATGCTTGCAACAAAAATGTATTATTCATTCTTTATTTTTACATTTGGAGCAATATATATTCAATTAAACTAGAAAAATTAAGTGAATTGAAATGTATCATGTAAATTGAAAATTGTCTTATACATTTTTGATCTTATAATTTTCATAACTCTATTTTTTATTACTTCTCTAGTATATTCATAAGTCATTATCTATTAGAAACATTGAAGACATTTTAATCATACACCATTTCAAAAAATAAATATACAAAATTTAAAAAACTAATTAGTTGAAACAGTGCAGAAATTTCATAAGATCGTATGCAATATCAAAAAATTTTATATATCAAAACAACTACCGTTAAAACTTGTCGTTTCCTATAACCTTTAATAATAATATAAAAGTTTGAAATATTTTAATATTTTTAGACATAAGAAATTGCAGTTATTATAGTTAAATATTTTCGTTTATAATTTCACAAAACAGAAATATGATTTGAATTTAATAGTACAATGAAATTATTATTTTAAAATAATTGTGCCTGTTTTTCTGTATTATGAGCATTTAGAAAGCACAGCTCATAGCTAGCAGGCATTGATATATGACAACAATTATTTCGTTTCTACACTGTTTTTTTTCATCAAAAGTTCAATGCTAAGAAAGGTAATCTAAACTATGAGAAATAAACACAAAGCAAATAGAATTGGAAAAGTTTAACTGATGAATGCAGTTTTATAAGCCAAAAGATCTTTCAAATTCTTACTTCAACAGACATATAGAAATTAGAAACGCAATAGATTTTTCCTGTTATTAAAACAGTGGTAGAAATCGAACGCGTGTGTTACTACACAGAGAAGAGCACGGTCTTATCACTAAGTCTATAATTGTAGTGCTAAAAATAACTATAATTCTAGTGCTACTGGAGGAAATAAGCAATTGCAATACCTTATAAACATTGCAAAATTAGCAATCACAGATCCCCAATATGTTGTTTTATAATAATTATTTGATCATACTTTTGAGTTCAACACATACTAGATTAATAGATACGAGATTAATACTGATACAATAAAACACTTCGTAAATGGATAATCCCTTTCAGATAACGATAATTGTGTCAGAAGAAACAGAAAATTGTCATGTGAATATGGATTTATTGAATGCAAGAAGGAATGTCGTATAGATAAAAGTGATTGCATGTATCATCATCCTAATGAAATGTTAAGAATTGTAGTTCAGTATTGATTAGTTGTACTGTTGCATCTCAGCAACAGTAATAAAATAACAGTTTATAAATAACAATCAGTTTCCGCCCCAATCACTCTTTCTTGACTGTAGAACAATATAATCAAACAATATAGTAGAACAATATAGAACTTCCACATTGCTATATTACCTTTCATTCTAAATAAACTTAAATTTGCTGTAAAGTCAGGTGGTAGAGAAAGACATCCTAATGAAAGGATATTGAGTAACCTACAGGTGAAAAAGCTTCCTGTTTTCAACAGAATTATGATGTTGTTAAAATCTTTTCGCATTCATTGAATGAGCAACAGAACTGTTGTCTTACGCTTATCCTTATATCATATATTAGATAGTTGGTTTGCTCTGAATTGGATTCTTATCCTTAAAATTTTAGTGAGCATTATTAGCGAAATTTACTAACCAAGACCATGTATTTTCATAATTTGCAGCCCATTCACTTTCATTACATTTAGGTTTTGGATATGATTTCATTTTTATTTGAAAATGTGGATATATATGATGTAAACACTTTTCTTAATCTGCTAAATTGCACTGTGTTTTTACTTGCCAGTTTTATAGAGCTATCACCTATCAATGATCTTTTACTCTGATTGAAAATGATCAAATAAGAATACAGTCCCCATTGATGATCAAGTATTTCTCTGCATGAAAAAGCTATTGGTTGTTATTCCTTATCAAAATCCTTTTTATTCAACACAGCGCCTGGCAATAAGGAATGTTATTTATAGAAACGATATTCATTACAATTTTATATTTTTTCATAATTCTCCAAAATACGTATTTTCAATCAAATAATAGTTATATTATAATTAAGTATAACTATTAAGACTCATTAAAATAAATTAAGCATTAAAAATTTTGTTATTTTTGGTGTACTTTTACTGATGATCAGACCACAGTAGTGAAAAATAATTGTTGAATGTAATTTTAAATAGGATTTTATTATCTTTATCTGTTAGTTCCATAACGAATCTAAAATTTGGTAATTTTTTTTTTGCATCATAATGTATAATAATGTAGAAATTTTAGTTAATTTACTAAAATGGGTAATATAATAATCGGGATTCCTATTGGCATAGAAATAGTCAGGATTCATTATATAATGTAGAATGATAAATTAAAAAACACACACAAACTGTTCATTTGAATAATCCTTACACTGAATAATTATTATACATATATTTATAGTTGATAGTGTTCCAACAAAGAAGAATATTTATGATTTTTTTTTTGCAAATATTATCATTTTGAATCTGTATATTATGGTCCACTAATATTTAATCCAAGTTGAATAATAATAAAATTAGATGTTTTATATTATCATTTTGATAAATGTTTTACTTTGATATTGGAGTTTAACAAATTAATCTCACATTTACACTTTTCTTACGAAAATTTTAATTGCAATTCTAACAAATTTTTATTGTATCAAATTGCACACAGGAAAAACTTTATTGTTAATATTCATTTTTAAGATAGCAAACACTAAAAAAAGACTTTAAAAATAAAATTTGATTCATAAGAAAAATATTTTTGATTAAGTAATTTTTATTCTGTAAAAGTGTAAAAATTTATTTATTTTTTGAAGTAAGATTCTCTAATAATGATTATATATTGCCTTATATACAGACGATTAAACTGTATGTCATATAAAGCAATGATTCATATATTTAGTAATTTACTGAAAATATGGTGAATCATGTCACCATTAAAAATAGATTACTTTTGAGAAGCACAAGACAAACCCTTGTTGGAATTCTTAGTGATAGACAGCAAAACTTCATTGCAATTGAAATTATAAATCTTGCTGGTAACATAAATAAAAATCCCTCAGGCTTCAGTATTTATCAATACATTTGTGAGTACTCTATATGTATTCATTGTAGATGTAAACTTATAAAGTATTCTTTGTGCGGATCATATTGGTGAGCTAGATCAAAATGTTTAAGGAATCTACGTGGGGACCCCAGCTTTTTAACATATATTTAATCCTAAATTCAAAATCTGACATGCCTTTTACCAAACATTTATTGATCAAAAAAATATTCAAATCAATAGAAATTTTTAAAGAATTGCTGTGGCAATCTTATTAATTGAGCTATGACGATTGCCGATGAGAGCATATTCAAATGAAAGTTTCAGATGTTAACTACATAAATTATAATACTTTTGTAAACACTTTTTTAAAGTATATCAGCACTCAAAAATCAATAAAATCTGTTCTTAATGTAATAGATTTGTATTTTTTAAAATAAAAACATTTCTTTCAGAGAATTTTTATAGAACTGGCACTTATTGAGAACGTATTTATTCCTTTAAATTGAAATATTTGTCATACTTAAAATTTATATAATTGCAGAATAAATAATTTATTTTAAAGATATTCAGGTATAGAGTTTGTTAGTTTTTTTGTTGTATGGTTAGCTTGTTATTTTTCACACAAAGTGTTAATTCAATATGGAAGGAGATTTGTTTTAACGTAAATTCCGAACATTTTTAAACATTTTTTCTCGTGATAAAAACAAGTTCATGAATTGTAATTCTGCAGCCCAGAGTACTACTAATTCATTTACCAGATCGGAACCAGTTATATATATCCGATAAATTAAAATCAATATTATTTTTTCACCTTGTGAAGTTAGGAATTATATGTCCCTATATGATTTTATACTGCAAATAATCATTTTAATAAAAAATACTATACTTTTGCAGGCACAGGTGCCGTATAATCCATGATTCCAAATTCTGAGATTGTCTCTTTTTTTGGCGGATTTTCTCATGTATCTGGCTACCTCGTTTTTATTACGTCATACGTATGGAAAACTATAAGAATTATGCAGAAAAATCTCTTTTGGTAACCCTAATATTTACTTCATCGCGCACGTCACGATGCGTCATCTTGGCAAAATTTTTTCATCACCAAAAAAATACAGAATTTGGAATCATAGATCATATGGCACCTGTGCCCCTTTGCATTAATTTTGAGTTAAATTATTTCTTTCTTTGTTAATTATTATAGTATATATAGATGGGAAATATTGCAGGGCTAGATGTTTAATTCCTGCGCAAAAGTTTTTGCGAATAATATTTGCTATTATTACATGATAGACTAAGTGCGTAAAAGAATATTAGTTAAATAATATATATATATATATATATATATATATATATATATATATATATGTATAAATTAATAATAAACTAAAGTATTAAAATAAATAATAATCTAACTGCTTATTTGGCTATAAGATTTATTTTTATCGTCCTCATTAGTATGAATTGATTTTTCGTGTAATTTACTTTACATAAAATTAAATTTTTTAGATTTAATATCCAAATAAAAATATAATAATAAAATATGTACATAATTCTATTTTTAATATTTGAAAAAATATGTATATAAACAATTTATGTTTTGAAGAACTTTTTGTGATAAAGTTCTTCAAAACATAAATTGTGTAGACTGAAAATTAAAACAAGTTATTGCATGTTTCATCTGTATATGCTTTATAAATATTTGTAGAGGCATTTTAATGTGGAAAAAATTTAGTATCATCGTTGACTAACTTATCCGTTAGGCATCATGTTGTTTGCATTTTGAATAATAACAATGTTGTTTTACTAACATAAATTTTAAAAATCGTCTCAATATATTATTCATAAACTGTCAATTAAAAAAAATTTAAAATATTCACATTTAAATGGAAACGAAAGATTTTATGATACAAGAAAATCAGAATTTATTATAAGTATTTTTATATTCAATTTTCAAATAACTTGTTTATCTGCAACGAGATAAGACTTGGAATACAAAAGTAAAAGCGATGCATACTGCTTAAGCTTCTAACTCTTGAAACGTATTTTTTTAAAAAAAAATATTGATTTTTTCATAATATTTTACTAACAGTTATTTAGAGGTAAATGTATATACGCTGACGTTTTCTACAATTTCAAATGTCGTCATTTTAATCTCCCAACGGAATTCTGGAATTTCAAATATTTCCATTAAATATCCGAAGCTTTCATCATTCCATCATGGTTTGTTTGAAAGCAATTTAGGTCTCAAATTGCTAAATCAGAATCTTAGCTTGGCTGCCGTAACACACGAAGTCCACGAGAAGTGGGCATTCATTTATTTGGAAACGGAAATTTCCCCTGTTGGAGCAACTTGGTTGAGTGGTCAATTCTCGTGAGTGGTCACCTAATCCATACAGATAATTACTACCAACCTATTACTTCGAGTGACTGAACGAGACATTTACTTTACAGATGTGTGATCTCTTGTGCCAATCACATAATTTAAGTTACTTGCATGATAGTTTGAGTTAAGGTAAAAGTACGAAGAGACTTTAAATTTAGACACTGGAAATAAGAAAATGGCACACGTAAATTTGTTTATTATTTGTATTTGGCACGCATTATTTGTTTTTATATATTCATGAACTTAGATTAGAGCAGAGAGAAATTTTAAAAAAATGTTGTTTCTAATTTTACTATTTTAAATGCTTATGTTTAACACTTGAATAATAGAAAAGTAATTACAAAGCTTTTTCTATTTCACTTTCCCTTTACAGTTTATACTCAATCAAAGTTTTTTAGAATGTAATAAAAACATTAAACTGAGAGAATGGCTTTTGAAAATTTGATATATCTAATTTAAACTGTGATTCAAATTTTACAAACTGAAGGTTTTTGATGAATAAGGCTTTGCAACACCTACTTATAATGTCGCTCAGAAAATTAAAGTTCCACTCAAAAATGCTAAACTTATTTAAGGTTCATTTGATTCAAAAATTTTTTTAAAATATATAACCTGAATTCATAATTTTTTGTTAGCATTTTTCTAATAGACTTAACTTACTTGCATTGATTTTAGTTCACTAAATTTATGTGAATTTTTTATAAATCTTGTTTTTTACATATTTATCATTCGGTAGACATATTAGAAGTATATGTAATTATCATTGTTCATAGATTAAAATGCCGCTACATATTACACAGGTGTTTGATATGCTATTTAAAATATTTGTATGGAAGTCACAAATTGGCCTCATGAAATAATATCGATATTCTTATTACAGTTTATTATTAAGTCTAGAACTATTTTGTAAAAATGCTTGACGTTTATTTTTACGTATTTGATATTTGTTTTGAATGAAGAAAAAATCAATTTGTTGGTTCGACACATATTTCAAATATGGATGTATGTTTCTAGTAATTTCAAAACTATTTTAAATTTATGGTCTGGTCACATTATTGGTATGTGATTACAACATGACAAACTGAAAAAAAACTAACATAATTCAAAATCCAGTAATAATTTTTGGCTTATGTTGATTTAACCCTTGTTGTGGAAAGGAAATTGAAGAAACAGAGCAAATAAAATTAATCCACACAAAATGATTTTTTTTTACAAATTTTTAAATTTATATTAAAATTTGGTGTTTTTTAGATTTAATCATCCACCTGTGATACATTCCTACTTTGTTTGCGAAGAAAATAAAAATTTTCAAAATGAAAATTTCATTCTTACTAAAATAGATGCAAGAAATTTCAAAAAGGGTATTGAATGCTCAAATACTGCAAGTTGGAGCACAATCTATCGATTCCGCTTTCATACTATATAATGCAATTCATACTATATCTAGTTTTTATAATTAGGTATTATTATAAATGAGATATTCTTATTAAAAATTTTAAGCAATTTTTAAATATTGTAAAATAGCTTTTCAATTTAAAAGAAATTATAATATGAATCTTACGATGTAAATTTTTTTTCAATGTTGCATTTAATTAATAATTTAAATGATAACTATTAATAGTTTCCTTTCTTGGGAACAAGGCATATTTTACAATAAATATTCCACTTTTTGATCTTTTATTCTACAGTTAGTGAACTCGATTTTCACAAAAATCATGTATTATGTTGGCTGTGATTTGAAATCTTCCTTAAGAAGAAATCTTAAACTTAGTGTCTTTTTCCAAGAAGCTTTTGTGATTTAATAACGATTTTGAAAAATAAAAACATCTAGACGTTAATTTTTTTTCGTAACACAATTATTAAAATATTGTTTCAGAATAAATGTGGGTACTTCACAAATTCAGCATTTAGTCTACTTTTGCAATTAATAAAATATTTTTTTAAAAAAATGAAGAAAACCTTAGGTTTAAGTAATGTTTATAATGTTTGATGAAAAATTAACCAATGGCTGATCAAAAATTAACATATATTAAAACCAAACAGAATATCAATAATTACAATAAATTTAATTTTAAATTCTAGTAGTTGTAGTAAATAGCTGTAATTTGTTAGTCCACTGTTCTTCCACATATTTTAGCAATAACTTTGAAAATGTTGTAAAATAAGTTTAATTGAAAACATTTTGTTGAGAAAAGGATAGTTGTAACAGTATATAATTATACGTTGGGCATTTTCAGTGCTGATTAATTTGTAATTGTATTTAATATCAACAAAATTACAAATTGAATATTGAATGTGTATAAAGCAACAAGGAATAAACGCATTCTGTATTATTGAGTACCTGAATATGAAAATATAACATCAGGTTTCATGCATATTCATGACGAAGTCACAGACAATTTTTACTTTTTTTTTATTATTATGTAAACTGTTTTAATTTTATTTGAGTATTTTTAAATAATTCCTTAATATATTTTAAGATAGTTAAATAAATATTGCATTTTTTTAATTTTCTCTCAGCTATGCCTTTATTTTATCTTTCAAAATATTCCCCGTTTACGTGACTTGTAATTTAAAATTTTGTATTAATTCAGAAAAAAATTTCAGGTAAAAATTTTCTGATATTAATTTTATTATCAAATGTTCAGTTATTATTTTCTTCGAAAAATTTATTAGAATAGTAAGGCTGAGCAAGACTCATTCCTAAGGTTTTCCTTGCTTATGAAAAATACAGATGGATAAATTTATTCTTGTCCATATTTTCTTATCAATGGAAAAATAATAAACTACTCCACTAAAACTAAAAAAAAGTGAATTCAGTTGTTAATTATACTTTATGTTAAGAACGAGAAAATATTTTTTCTTATTTTAAGAACTTTGATATTGAATTAGAAAGATATTTCTTGAATTCAAAATTAAACAAGAGTATATATATTTTAACTTTTAAATATAAAGCAAAATAATTTCGAAATAATATTATGCATTTTTAATATATTGTTTTTTTATAAAAATAAAAGTGTAAAATAAAATTTGCTCTAAATTTTCTGTAATCAGAATCTATAAAAAGTTTATGAAATATACTAATCACTTAAGGCATGTTGAGCCATTCTAAATACAAAACCTTATTGTAAAAAGAATAAATATTTTGTCTCATGGTTGATGTAAATTTTTATAAGTGCACTTCAGATTATTTTACTTTTTTAACTCAATTTTTTTTAAATGTATAGTCATTTAAATATAATAATAATATAGTGATTTAAAATTTTTTTTCATGTCTTCATTTCTATAAAATGACAAAATAAAAATAGTTTAAGTACTACAGAAAACTGAAAAAATAAAACTTGAAGTGTACCCTTTTTGCATGTTATTTAATATTTATATGCAACCAATTTTTTATTTATGACAAATGCTTCTGTTTTAGTAATATATATTAGAGAAAAAAATAATATCAGAATAATAATCTACCATTATAGTATACTTCATAAGGCCGAAAAAATTATTAATATTTGATTCTAATATGAAAGAATAATTATGTTTTCTAATAAAAAGTGTAAAATATTAACTTAACAGTGTTATTTTTTAAAATAAGAAGAGATAAATTCATAGTTATCTCATCCTCAGGAAAATATTTGACGTTTATATCAATTGTTATTTAAGAATGTATGCATTAGACACTCTTAAAATGCTTTCATCCCCTTATTTTATTATTTTATGATAATGTTTTTAGAGTTGGAAGATCATTGTATACTTTAATACTTAATACTGCACTAAATACTGAAGTTTTTAAATACACCATTTTAATCTTTTAAATTGAGTTCAGAACTTATAACATTCATCTTAAATTATCCCTTACATATAAGAATGAACATTTTTCAAAATTAATAGTTTGTGTGAAATTGAAGTGAAATAAAAAAGTAAAAGCTAATACGTTTATCTTCTGCGATTTGTTAGCAAAAAGAAAAGAATCTAAAGTAAACTTTCCCGCCTCATAAGTAAGACTAAGTCTTGTTTTCAGAGTAATATACGTTATTGTTATTTTTTTGTAGTTTCGTGATAAGAATTCGTAATAGGTGGGTTTAATTTCAGCTTTAGCACCTTTTCACAAAATTACAATGAAAATGTTTTGATACTTAGAAAGAGAACAATTGTGAGATTAAGAGATAATATAATTATTCTGCAATTTCTTATATATATATATATATATATATATATATATATATATATATATATATATAGATATATATATATATATATGTATATAATATATGTATAATGACTCCATTTCTTGTTAAAACTGTCATGGTAACATGTTGTGTTTAGTTTTTGCAGGGTCAAAGTACTATGTTTAAAATAATATTTTTGAATATAGGTTTTTGCTATTGTGATCTTTTGATATACCAACTTAAATTTACTTTATTTTTTAAGCATTGACGCATTAACGAATTAAGTGCTTGTAATAATTGATTATATTGTTAATCAGAGATTAAATTTAACATTGAATGCCTTAAATACTTTCCGTAATCAATCAGGTAATTATAGATATCCTTCATTCTTTGGCTCCTTCAGTTTTCCAAAATCCTTTGGCTCAATCTCCATTGATTTAACACGCGTTTTGCTTTTAATTTCATCGTGCTAATCAGAATTGAATACCCCATTGACACATGGAAAATGTCTTAATTTATGATTAAATGCACTTAAAATTGAAAATTTGTTCGAGATATCTAAAGTTTTTGAATTTTCATTTAATTTCTTTTTCCCATTCATAGACATGAAGCTTCAAAAATTGTATATTTTTAGTACTTTCTGTAATTCTTTCCTTTCAAGAGTATGATTAAAACGTTTTCGTCAATTCCATAATTCTTCTTGAATATGTAAATATCAAAACATCATTTTAGTACATATAAACAAAGAAATTGAATAAATGCATAACAAAAACGAAATTTTCAAACTATACAGTATAGATTTATATTTTTCCTCTGTTACAAAATAATCTTAGCAATTATCAAATTTGTTGTCAATTATTTTTTTACATCAGATATACACGTTTATTACATTTTACAACTGATATTCCAAATCAAATCGTATTTTTCTTTTTCTATTCTGATGGATTTTGATTTAAAATAAAATATTTCTAGCATTAATGAATTTAAGCGAAATATTTTTATGATATAAATTAAATTCGTAGGTCAAAAATACTAAAATATTGCATATATAAATTACATTCCTTACTATTGAAGTTTACGAAGCTTTAAGCTTGGTAAACTTCAATAGTTTGCTTGTTTCTTTAATATAATGAAAAACCCTAAATTGCATGAATTATGTAGAATAGAAATCAGTCAAAAGTAAAGAAAATGAGCAATTAAAACAAAAACATATAATTTTATTAGTATTTTCATTAAATATAACTGAATTACTATTTTTGAATAAGCTGTTGGTTGTTTCAATTTCAGGGTTTAAATTAGAAAAACAAGATATCGTTCAAAAAGTCACTCCTCCCCTTTTTGTCATCGGTTTCCTCTCAGTCAACAGATTCCTAGATTTGGTCTGACCCCGTCAGACCCTTGGAGATAAGCAACAACAACAAATTAGAAAAATCTCGTTATTAACAATTGTATGTTGATGTTCAAAAGCAAAAGATCACAAAATAAATGATTTGTTCAAATATTCTTTTATAAGCAAATACATTTATTTGCATCATAATAATAGCGATTTCGAATTGTGATATTATGATGAATTGAAAATTAATATTGCTCTGGGAATTATTCTCTTGTTGATACATAATCAAGTTCACTTATTGGAATAATTTAGATTGAGGAATCTAAAACAAAATGTGACATTTTTTTATTATCTTTCATAAATAAGCAAGTAAAAGATGTTAGAAAATGTTGTATTAGGACTTAACACTACCTTAATTATAATCCAGAATAATTTTTTTGACATATTGCATAACTTAGAGTAAAATGTAACATAAAAGCCTACTCAAAAGTCGAATGATAAAATTATTTCTCAATTCTTCCATTATAAGAATAGCTAAAAAAAATAAATAAATAAAAAAATAAAAAATAAAAAAAAAAAAAAAAAATAAAAATTTAAGGAGTAATTTGCTTTTTGGTAAACGTCTATATAAATGTTTGTTTTACATTATGCGTAAACTTATAAGAATTATATTTTAATTAACTTTGTAGAGATTAAAATCTTAAATATTTTGTTTAAATGTTTCAAAAACAATTAAACAATAGAGGCTATTTTTTCTGAAACACAAGATGTATTTATAGTTATGTTTTAAGATAAAAATAATATGTTGAAGTAAGTATAATATGAAATGCTGAAATGTAAAATGCCCGATGGGTGGAAATTGAAAACAAAAAATTATTGTAACTATATCCTTTATGAGAAATTTAAATAAAAACTTGTATTTTCAATAAGAATTTATTTAAAAAAAAGTTCAATACCAACTTTTTTTGCATAAAATTCTAAAATGTTCCACTTATAGCTATTGAATTATAAAATTTATATTCACTAAAACAAGCAAAAAAAATGCTTTCTGAAAGACAGATTTTTTTAAAAATGTCTTAAACAAATAGTTCACCTTAAACTAAAAATATACTTTTAAATTGAAAAGGAAAAACTTTGCTATCCATAAATTTTTTCTCAAAAAGAAATATACTTCTTGTATTTCTTAAAAGGAAGCAAAATATCTTTGCAAAAGTATCTTTCATTGAAAATATGATATGTTTAGAAAGTTTTAATATAGCATTAATTCCATACTACGAAGAAAGAGAGAAATTTAATCATGTTTTGTTAATGAAATTTGTAAAAGTTGATTGCTTTTCTCTCTTAATTTATAAAAATTTTTTTCCAAAATGGCTTTGCAATGTAATTGTTCAGGAAAAAAATAAAGTGAATAAGAAAAATCTTGTTTTTGTTAGTTCGAAACACAATGACGTTTAACATTTTTTTTAAGAATTTAAACTTTTAGTTGACTTTTAAGGATAATAATAATAATAATAAAAACTATTTATTTGTTCACATTATTTTTTGAATCTTTTACCTCTCTTGATTTACTAGTTTTTTTAAATATGTTGTTTTCAAATTCAACATTTTCAAAGATTTATAACTTTTTTGTCGTTTAACTTTTTTGTATTGCAAATAATTTAATTTTGTGTTTTGTATTGAATTCAGTAATAAATTCTCTTAAAATTGATAGATATAAGTTTGCATTTCACGAAATGTAACATTTTCTATAAATTTCAAAAACATAAAAATTTCCAAAGGTGTCCACAATTTTGGCCTCCACAGTATATATATATATATATATATATATATATATATATATATATATATATATATATATATATATATATATATATATATATATATATATATATATATATATATATATATTATATATATATGTATATATATATATATATATATATATATATATATATATATATATATATATATATATATATATATATATTTATGTGAGCAGATTATTATCGAAATAGGATTATCAGCGATTTTTTTTATCAAATATTATTCAGCATTTGTATTATGCATAACTAAAAGAGAAAATGGGGAGTAATCCCAAATATACATATCGCGTTTTTTAAATTTTCTCTTATGAATGGATTATTTTTTAAAAATCATTTATGGAAAATTTCTTCAGAATTTCAGGAATGAACTGTGACATATAGAGTAGTAAAGAGGAGATAAAAAGGAGTGTAAGTGGCATCTGAAAAATTTTGAAAATGGCTTTGTAAATATATGGAACTATTTTATTAGAGGAAAGCATTAGAAAAATTCCAATGAAAGAATATTTTTGAAGAAGTGATATAGATGTTACACGTTAGAGTTTTATTTAAAAATTTTTTATATATCTAAACATATTTTGTGATAATGTCATTAAAACTACATTTTGCATTTAAGTGATTTAATAACATAAGACAAATTTTATACTTGAAACCAAAAAATTATTTCGTCTACAATGAATGATTTAAGACATTAAAATAAAATCAAATATACTTTTTTCATAAAATTATTATGTAGTGTTTTATAAACTATTGTGAGGGAAAGACATGTATTTAAAATTTAATAGTCTTAATACAATGACTTTCAAAAGTTAATGAACAACATGATTTTCAAATCTCACCTTAAAAAGAACAATTTTAACCATTAACTTTACAGTTTATATAAATGGTAAAAATAAACTTGTGTAAATTTATGCAAAATCTTAAAATAGCATTTTTTTATTAGAAAGGACAAGTAAGTGAGAGAGAAAAGTATGTAAACACCAGACATTCATAATTACGCGTGTAACTTTTGTAAATAGATTCGGTGATAATAATCAGTGGGATACTGAAGTGTTTGGATTAGCAGTTTATCCGATTCGTTAAGGGGGTGGGCGATTAGATGGATTTAAATGGTGATGTCCCAAACTTATGGTTTAGGTGCCTTAATGTGTCTCGCAGTGTATTCCATCATCTCTGGAATCAATACCAAACCGATACTTCTGTGACTATAAGATATGTTCCAGGTCTACCACGAGGTACAATACAAACGCAAGAATGTTTTATAACTCGTTCGTCTCAAAGGTGAAAAAGCATATCTGTGCAACAATTTGTTGCAGACCACTTTGTAGCATCAGGAAGAATATCATTAGGTAGTATGCTGTAGGAATGTAATACCGAATATTTTTATAGTATGCATGTCTTTATGCAAGTTGTCCAGTTGTACGTGTTTTCGTCTCCGAACGACCGAGAAGAGCCCATTTATTTTGGGCAAGAGAACCTATTTCCTGCAGGTAGAATTGGCTTTCTATATTTTTTACAAACGAGTTCCGATTATTGTTTGAAAGCTATTCATGATTATTTCTGATTTGGAGAGAACAAAGCAACAAATATCACCAATCAAACTCTATAGAAATTCACAGTTATCTCGGAATTGAAATAATGGTTTGAGCAAAGATTTCACTGACTTGCATGCGTTCGAATGAGGAACTGTGAACTAGTATGAGATATTGGGATAAGATCCTTGATACGTATGTCCTCCTGTATACTCATGCCATGGCAATGCTATCATTCTGATGGGTGATATCGCATGCCCTCATCTAGCTGTAATTTTTTGAAATGAATTTTGAGGGTTTTGATTTGGAATGAATGTAATAGTCAGCTCGATATCCAGACCTGCATCTAACATAACATCTATGGGACTATCTCTTTAGATAGGTTATTGTTTTAGTCCTCCTCTAAGGTCTGTAGGAAAACCGAAAAACAGATTACTTAGTATCTGATCGCCGTCTACCTTAAAAGCAACAGATAACTTAATTGACAGTGTGTAAAGTCGATAACGCCAATACATTCAATCTATGGGGGGCATATCTATCAATAAATTTCCAATTTGTTTTCTAAGACATTTTACCACATAAAATTTCCTTCTTGTATCCAGAAAGAGACTTTTTGAGAGAATACCTGTTTTTGTAAACTATTTATGCATTTTTCTTACATTAACTTCTATGTTGCAATCAATATATACCTATTTTGTCCCAAATTCGGTGTTTCTACGTTCATTCCTTTGTAAGTTAGTTGGCAAAGGCCGGTAATTCTTTAACGTTTGGAGGCCAATGTATATTTGTATATAGATTTGGAAAATGCGGAGAATTTTTTCTAAAATCTTTTTCATGTTTCTCTTATTGTAAGTCATTTTTGCGTTCTTCAAATATTAAGATCTTGAAAATAGAGCTTTTATTTTTTAAAACACAGATATTTTTATTGGATGCTTAGATGTTTTAAATGTTATAAAATAATAATTAATAATCCTGCAGGGATTAACAAATTATGTTATTAACAAAATTATAAATATAAATCTTCAAAACATGCATCTTAAGAAATTAAATCTGTAGCACCAAAGGCCATGTGTGCCGAGGCCTACAGTGACCATAGATGTTTCCCAGACCAAGGTCCATGGTGTGCGAAGCACATGCACCTGTTAGGTGGTTAATCTAACCCATAAGAAGTATGAATAACCCAGTGCTGAGTTCCCAAACATGTTTGCTATTCAGTTTATCGACACAGTGAAATGATGAAAGAGAGTCTTAGTATGCTTAGCCTACGCTAGAATCGAGCTTCTGACCTTTCACTTGGTTGCGGGAAGTGCTACCACTACACTACCGGGCTTCCAAAATGTGCATTATATAGTGATTTATTTACTAAAATATGTTATAAATACTATATGCATATTTCCTATGCATATAAATACTATATGCATATAAATACTATATGCATATTTAATAGAAAATTAGAGGAAGATTGTCTCACAAATCGCATTTAATTATATACATAATGAAATGCATTTCTTTCAATGCTTTTTTATTCTATCAAAAGAATTAACATTTTTCATGGGCAATGATTTTTCTTGTCTTAAAGTGATACTTTAAAAGCACGTAGTGAATTCAAATGTATATTTTACAAAAAAATTTGAAATTACAAATGATCTAAAAAATAAATTAATATATTTTATTAATATATTCAATAAAAATAAATTTTTAAGTGTCAGAAATACCTAAATTAAATTTAATAGATTTAAAATAAACTTAATGGATAACAAATAGAATAAATACACCTTTAATACATCCAAAAATTATCATTTTTATAAGTCTCTGAATATGATTCCCTAAGAAATACAAGCAAAAAATTTTTAAATTGTTACGCATAAAATGACTAGTACAAATTTTTGCATTTATTATTTTTACTCAATGAAATGTAATGTAATAAGCATGAAATTTTTTTCTAAATTCTAAAGATTTAAAAGAACACCTAATTTTTTTTTATAAATTTATGTTTTAACATCACAATCCTGCAATTTTACTACATTATAAAATGCTTTTATGATACAATTTTAACTATTTCAGAAAAAGGGAATTTTCGAATTCATGGAAGAAAGGTATTATTATGTATTATTCCATGCATACAAAAGTACTTATTTATCTATCTATCTATCTATATATATATATATATATTATAAAATATTATAGTTACATCTTGTAGAGTAATATTTGTCATGGAGCCTGAAACTATAACATTGCTTATTTAAAGAAGCTTTAATATTTATTTTAAAGAAAATATTAAGTAAATCAAAATTTCTCGGAAATTAAAAAAATATCGAATCGACTAAAATTTCATCATACATTAAAAGTACGTTTCCCATATTCAAACAGAGATGTAAAATAATGTTAATTTGAAAATAATTAAAAAAATTAAGAATTAGAAAAAAATATTCACACAAGTGTTATAAAATTGATTTTTATACTAGTTACAAGCTGCCAAATATTTGATCAAAAATTGGTTGATAAAATACGAAAGCAGAATTATGCTTAAATGTGTTTTTTTACTTTTCAGCAAGACGTTTTATTTTCTGTAACAAAAACGGAATGAATTTTTAAAGTTTTTTTTTTCCAATTCTCACAGAATCGGTTTATTTTCTTAAGTTATTGAGCATTTTGACAGTGTTACATCTAATTTTATCGGATATAAATAGGAAAAATTATTGAATGGTTTTGCATAAAAATTCCCATCAATGAGAGATTCCAGTAACTATTTTTAGTGTTAATAATAAGCGTTTTCTAAAGAATATATCTAAATAACGAGATAAATATCTATGTTGTTATAAATTTGAGAGTGTTTTGTTTGACGTTTTGACAATAATATGGAGTGCAGATTGTTAAATCGAATTTGAATCTAAAGCGTTATCTATAATAAATGTAATATTTTGAATTAAAAATTTTCCTAGTAATGAATTTCGAGCCATTAATGTAAATTCAGTAATGGAGTATATACGGATTACTATACAAACAGATATTAAAAATTAGTTTTTATAAAATTACTCAAAGTTAAATAAAATCATAAAAAGTTTATAAATAAAGCAAAATTTTGTCAAGGCATAAATATACTACAGAATTAAAATAGGCGTTTAAAAATATTTGTATATACCTCTTTCTAAAAAATGAGCAAAAGAATAAAAACTCTGTATTGAATTGTCTTTAAATATGTTTAATGAATTAATATTTAGGAAAAATTCCTCTCACATATAACCACAAAATACGGACACAATAACTTAGTTGTTTATAAATAAAAATGTAAAAACTATTAAAATGTGTAAAAGCACATTTTAAAATGAATATAATGTTTTCGTTGAATCAGCTTTGTATTATTTGTTTTATTTATTTTAAAGACACAAAAATTAAGCTTAAAACTGAATAGCACTTTACGAAATCTTCTTAGATATAAAAATCAAATATAAAGTGGGCGATTAAGCGCATATCAAGAGAACAATAAACAAAGATAGAAGAAATGGATAAACTTGTTAAAATACTCACACTCCCATGAGTAATATAATTTCATTACCTTATTTCCTCATGAGTGCTTCCTTTTTGTATATTTATCTTTATTTTTATCACAGACAGCGAACAAATAATGATTTCGTTTAAGATACTTCATTTTTTTTTATAGCAGAAAACTCAGTTTCTCAAATGATAAAAAATTACGTTCGGAATATGCTTGCGTGGTAAAAAATGCTTTATTCAGTTTGAACTTAAATAAAATATTCTTCTTTAGAATAAGAAAAGAATTTTTTATTGTTTCATTTACATCCATTTGGAGTTCCAATATTTCAAAATGTATCATATTTGTTTAAAAAAAATGTAAGTATGAAATTTTGATTATATTATATAAATTTATAATAATACTTATGGATTTTACTAGAAATTCGCGTATGGTTCAGGTTTTTGTTATGATTTATGACGTTTATTTTATTCTTGGTTATTTATATATTTTTTTAGAATTAAAGCATGTATGACACTAAAATAATAAGGGAATGTTAAAACTGTTCAATTATTGATTTTTGAAAATCATTTAAAACAATTAAAATGTTTCCTTTATTATCTCATTAACATTTATATGGCCTAAAATAAAACTTTGGAAAACATTCAAGTAAGCTTAAATCTTCACGAATATTTTACTTCCCAATATTTTTGTAATCAAACAATCTATTTAGCTTTAGCTCAGATTATCTTACACTGATTCATTACTTTAACGATTCAAGATTTGGCCTTCAGCAAATTTTCATCGATCAAATAAATCGATGAAAGGCTCAGTGTGGCCCATTGATTAGATAGCTCTCTTTTGCGTAGAAATTCTTTGTTTTGATTCATGTTTCTGTTAATCAGCAACATGAGATGGGGTTAATTAATGAAAGGTAATTATGAATGATTGGGAAACATTTTTAAACATTTGGATTTTGCAGCTAAAAATACCAATATTTTTACAGGTTACAATTTTTTTAACGTATATAAAACCTTTCAAACCCTTCCTATTCAAATTACACATCGAAAAGGTATGAATTTTATCATGCTAGGTTTATAAGTTTGAAATATTCCTTATAATTTATTGATAAAACGTAGCTCTTTGTTTCGGAAGTCTCAATCACCGCATCTACTAAATAAAAATAATTAAATGTTATTTTCTTTCATATACAGATGTCGAGGTATGTAATTTTTTTCCAAAGAGATCCACCTATGTGAGAATTTTATTTTACTTGAAATATGGAGGTGACATTGAAAAGAAGTAAATACATAATAGAAGTTCAAGTGTTTCATAATAGATTAAAGGTGCATCTGTATTTGGTATAATTTCAAAATATTTAAGGCATTATGATATTGTAAGTGGTTTTTAAATTTTCTTTGACTTTTTGGTTTTTATGATTAAATTTTTAATTAAAAAACAAAAATAATAAACAGAAATGTCAAATTCTTAGATTATTATATTTTGATTTTAAGGTTCACATGTTTGATATACTCCGACACACTGATTTCTTTTTTTACTGAAGTTTCCAAATTAATTTATTATAATAAAAATTGCATAAATTATTTTTAAATTTAAATGAAAACTAATCGCATTATTTTTTTATCACATAAAACTTATTTTTAAGTATTTCATAATTTGCATTTAAATTTAGGAACTTTAAATTCAAAATCAAAAATACAGCTTCATAAAATATTGAAATTTTAGAAAAAAAGTATAATGTGATTTTTATAATTTAGCATTGGTGATTTCCTAAATTTTTTTAGTACAGTAAATGAGGATCAGCTGATTATCTCATTACTGTAACATAAAAATGAAGTTGACTTATTTGAAGTTATTATAAATTAAAATGATTGTTAAAATTTATATTTTTAGACGGGTTCCATGTCGTAATAAAAGTTAAAATTATTTACTGTATTTAAATACATTGGTATTATATCATTATAATTTAAACTATTTATTCAAGAACATTGGAAAAAACGATTTAAACTCAATATTTTAATTTGGTTATTCCATAAGTGCTTATCCATAATTGATAGTTAGCAATTTATGAATAAATGCGAAAATCAAATTAAATAAAGTTTTGCTCAGCGGAGGAGGATTCGTTTTATCAAAAGGAATCTTTGATTCCCTATGAAATGTAACGAAAAATGTGGCACAGTAAAATATATTGAGATCTAAATTATTGTTCTCGTTTTGAGAAAAGATATTTCTATTTTTTGATGAATTTTGTTTTTGTAAAATCCTGTATTCTTTTAAACTAAACAGATGCATTAGAAATTGTAATAACCAAAATTAGAATCATTGCTATTTTGTATGGTTAAAAAGAGTAATTGCTCATGAACTATTACTTTATGTAGATACCTAAAATTTCATTTAAAAATAAATTTGGCTGTTAAATGTTTTATAAATACTTTTCTGTTCTGTGGTTTTCTGGTAGTGTTATTAATATTTTAACTCTATTGTTTAGTGAAATTATTTTTATGATATAAAAGTTATCTTTCATTTTTGTTACATGTAGAAGTATGTATGTTATAAAACTTTATTTTCATAAAAATAATGTTAAATTAGAAAATTAGTGTGTTATCATAAAGTAATTTATATTCCTGAAAATAGCTACAGGTATTCTAGGAAAATTATATTTGTACACCACATAAATGCAGTTAAATGATATATTTTATGTTTAAAATCTGTGCAAAATTTCTAGAAAATGTAATAAAAGACAATCTAAAGAAATAATGCAGTATTTGACATGATTATTTAATATCAACGATATTTTAAACTATTATATCCAATACTTTGCATGAAATCATGTAAATAAAGAAAGATTTCATATACTGTAAACATTATGTAAGGAAATGAAAGTAATTTCCCATGCACTTCCATTTTTTTCAAAACAAAACAGTAGACTGTAAACATACGGTATCCCTTGGTTTTATTATTTTTTGAAAATATATATATATTTACGGTTTACATTCTATAAATGAATTTTTTAATGGAGCCAAATTAATAGTTGAACATTATTTCCGCTAATACCGAAGTAATCGGTGGGACGAAGCTAAAAAATGTGGTACAAAAATTATGGGAGTAGGTTTATAAGGCAGTTATGTTTTCCATAAATGTTGTTTTTAGTTATTTTGAAATAACAGAGTTATACTGTAGATTTTTGAGAAATTTCCGTAAGACATTACCAGAAGTACCGTTCTGGTAATGTCTTACGGAACTCTACAGGGCTTGGGTGATAAAACCATTTCTTCAGGATTTGAAAAGGTTCTTCAATGAAAAAAAAAAAAAAAAAAAAAAAAAAAAAATCTGATGAACACTCACTGGTATCAACAAGACTGGATGACATACCACATGGCTTGAGAATCTGTAGCTATGCGACATGAAAACTTTTCATGACGAATCATTTCGTGTGGTACTTCCTATATCCATCCCATTCTCCTTTCCTTACAACTTCGAAACTTTACAGGTGGGGAGTGTTAGAAGACAGTGTGTTAACTTTGTAGATCTCGAAGAATTGCGATTGAATTAAGTGAGAAAATCATCTCTTTTTGAAGGAGTTTGCAGCAAATTTTGTTTTAGGATATGTTTGAGAATCGGCATGAAAGATATGAACTCAGTATATAGGGATGTTTTGGATGCTTTGAAGACTTACTTTATGCATATCGGGGTAAATTAATTTAATGCGAAAGTGAGTAGAATTAATACTATTTCTTTAAGTAGAATTAATACTATGTTTGTCTTTTCATTTTTGCTCTAAATATTTAGGCCTATACTCTACTTAAATAAAATATATTTAATTTCAAAAGTTATAACGAAGGAAAATAGACCATTAACTAAAATTTTATTAAAAATGTCAAATTGATTAAATTTGGTACAAAGGCTAAGAATGTGAACAACTACTATAATATGAAGTAAAATAACAAAGCTTTCAATTATAATCAACATTCTATGACAATTGCCGATAATTTATGTTTGTTGATTTATACTATGTTTTTACAATACTGATGTATATATTGGCTGGATTCAATTAAAGCTGTGTTAATTTATACAGATTATTAGATTATTGAAATTTGTTTCCGGATGTTCTTTATAGAAAGTAGCAAAGAAAGAAAAATAAAAAAAAAAAAAACTAAAAAATGAGGATTTTTTATTAATTTTGGGCAGTAGCAAGTGACGAAATTGACATTTGAGCTGATATTATTTACTATGTATCACATTAGTCGGAGTTATTGAATCCTGAGGACTTTCGAACAAGTAAGACTCCCTAAATTTAATAGCCGATATACTGTGTGAAGAGAATTGATAATTTTTATATTTAATATTCACTAATGCATAATTATAAATCTTTATGTTGAAATTAAGGTTTCTTTTAGAGAAATAAGAAATAATTAAAAAAATTTCATGAAGTTAATTAGATTATTAATGAGAACATTTAAATAATGTTATTCGTATTAAAATTATGCTTATATCAGTGAGTATTTATGGTAGCGAATTTTAATATTTGCTATCATATTTCAGTTCTTATTCTTAAATTGTAAGAAAAATCTGTTAAAAATATTAAAACAATGAAAGATTTTCATACAACAATGAAAGCCCAAAATTCTTAGAAACTTTCTACCGTTGTTTGTTAAATATTTGCTTATTCAATAAAATGTAACATCAAGACGTTTTGTTGCTATTTGTACTTATTTGTAAAAAAATTTATTAAATAACAGTGCAGTTTAAAATTAAGATATTTTTGCCATAATAAATTAAGTGACAGAACAGTTATTTTTATTAGTTATATTTATTTCGGATTATTATAATATGATTCCATATTCTCTCAAAATTTCCCATAAAACTATGTTTTGTTAATTTTTTAGCTAATGTAATTTCTTCCTATTTAACAAAATAATTCCACAAATTCTCTATGAGGAGAATAAAAGAATAAAACTATAATAACCGTGTACACATAAAATCGAGTTTCTTCTTTATTTTTCACTCATGTTTAACTTCCTAGTTATGACTCTGATAATATTTCGATATTGTGATATCATATACATTATAATATATTTACAACCATAAAATATTTGATAAACTGCAGCATTTTCTTGTAAATAGGAAATTTATTTAATTCAAAATTTTCCGCAGAACTTTCACATGTACTTAATTAATTTTTAGAAGATATATTTTCTGTTGTTATATATATATATATCAGATCAGAGTATCATTTTTATCGAATTTGGTCTCATTTATCTATTTAATTAAAAAGAATCTGTAATTATTCAAAGGTTTCAATTAAAAAATCCCTGTTAAATTTAAAAAAGGAAATTTAATTTTGATTAAGTTAGATTAATTTTTAATCGATATAAAACTAAGCAACTTAGAAAATTAAATTTTAGTAATAATATTTTTACTTATATGATAATGAAGTAAGCACAAAATTACATTTTATAACCTTCAAATCAATATAAATCTGCTTAATTTATTATCATTTAATATGTATAATAAGTTATTCTTCCCTATAGATATTTTTCGATACTTCTTTAAACTCTTCATTCTTTAGCAGTAAAGTAACAGTACTGTATGATATTCTCAAGTGCGCTATATTTTTTGACAATTTTTATAAATTTCTGCACGCCACAGTTACTTTTATTATCCTTTTACGAAAAGCTTACATTTCTTCCCATGCCAAATGATATAAAGTGACATTTTTATTGGGAACGTTAATGGTCCTTTCGTGTTTTATGTACTATTTGTATTGCTTTGTTCGAAGTATAGCCGCAAGTGTACCTTTGAATTGTGGTATTATGTCACATTGCTCAGTTCAGAGTAAAAAAGACTCCCTACATTATTTTCTATTGAGATGTTTGATCAAAGAATTCTCTATCTTTATGAAGTACCTTAAATATATTATCTATCAAACTTTATATTACATAATTATGACGTAATTACATGTTTATTTATGCAAATATTCTTCATATCGTTATGAAAGCTGTTTACTACAGCTTAGTCTTTTATTACTTTCCGTAAGTTTCAGTTAATGAGAAATATATTTTCCCCATTTTATTTTAAATTAAACATTTAATACCTAAAAAAACATAATAAACAAAATTACGCAGTAGAGCTTTAAATGTTCTTGATAAAAATTACAATTTTACCATTAAAATCAGTATTATAGAGACGTAAGAAAATGGAAGTTACAACAAAACAAACATTTACATATAATTAATATTAGTTACAAAAAGAAAACACTTAATAATTATAAAATAATAAACAAGGTTATATAGTACCAGTGTGGTACAAAACAAACGTATTTAGGAACCGGATGGTTCGACTTCCATTCCTTACATCTCTATATTCATCTCATTTTATGTTGTAAGTATATTGGGCAGCAGCGTCATCTACTGTCAATGGTGTTAATATGAGTCTGTTACAGTATACCTTTGAATATTTTTATAAAACAAGTAAATTAAATTGGATACTTCTTTAAGTAAAAGATATAAATGTATAGACAAATGTAGATAAATGGATGTAAAAAATAGAAATACAGAAATTTGGTTAACAAAAATTTAAGAGTAAAATTTTTAGGTTTCAGTGCTTCTTAAATGTTTCAATGGTACCTGCATAAAAAAGTGAAGTTTGTAAATTAGTGATTATAACCTTTCTTTTATTTTAAAGGAACATAAACGTTAGTAGTTATCCCTTTTAAGGCAACATAACTCAAGATTTAGCATTTATGGCAGCCATAACAGTATAATAAAGTAAAAAAATTTCACGAAAATATTTTATAAAATGAAAATGTGTCCCAACTGATGTATTTCATTTGTTGTTTCCCCTCGTAATTTAATTATAAAGACAAGTTTATATAAAGTAACAATTCCAATTCTTGGCAGCATTTCTCTGTCAATGTTACTTAAAAGAAAATTTAAAGAACACTGGCTGGAAATTTTCAGGATAATTAAAATTGAAATATTTGAGTTTTCGTGACAAAGTATATCAGGAATTTCAAACGTAATCTAATGTTTGGAATTATGAAACTTGATATAGATTTAAAAATAACTATTTAAACTAGAAATGTCTTTTTCCTTAGAATTACGTGAACACATCCCACCCTTTTTTAAAATACCTTTCCGTGGCGGTTGTACAAAATGATTTGACATCACCCTTAAAGGTTATCAGAGTATGGCAAATATTTTCCTGCTTTCATGTCTTGTATGGGATCAGAGGTTTTCTATTAATATTGAATAAAAAATATTTCAATTCCTTGACCAAATTTTAATTAAAAATAAATAGTATGTCACTTTAGTTTAATAATTTTTTTTTAAAAATAAGTCTCAAATTTTATAACTAAAAGCTCTTAGTTTATATTTTCCTTTTTTAGAAAAAAGATAGGATCTTTTTAGATACTTTAAGATATAAGGTTAAGAAAGTAGTTAGAATAATTCGAAATATTAAATATTTCAAGCTTAGTATTAACATCTCAATATTTTCGCGCGTCTAATCTTAATTTATCTACTTGTTACAGCAGTTCATGACCTTTTTTATTTTTACTTTTGTTACGTTTAAACTTATTTTATCAAGAATTCATAAAGTTATTACATCATGAATATCAATTTAAGTACTATAGACTATTCACTAGTGATAGTTAGAAACGGATATCGAAATAAAATCTGATAGATAATACAATATATTCTTAATATTTAAAGTGAAATTTTTTTATACACTCTGAAGGGGGGTGAGAGAGAGAGAGAGAGAGAGAGAGAGATCATAATTCTATTAGTGATTTGTAATTTAAAAGTGTCTAATTATTTATTGCAAACTTTAAATGTAAACTCAAAGTCAGAGTTTAAAAAAGCCATAAAAATGTGCTCTAAATATATAAAATTGTATTTTAAAATTTAGCAAAAAATATTAACCTAATTATTTTCTGGAACCAAACTATGCCTTTAATCTAATTAAAATATAATCTGTAATTAATGTAATTAAAATAAAATTATGATAGAGCAGATAATACAATATTAACGACTTTAAAGAATATACTTTTTTCAATTAGGGAACCTGTAATATGTGAGAAAAATATTTTTTTACAAAAATATTAATACGAATATAAACTAAATAAGTTTATGAAGTACAGTATATTCCATAATATCCCATTCTTTTTCTCATATACGATAAAAAAATTGAAGGTTTTATATGATAAAAATTATTTATGGAAAATGTTTAAAGTAGTGAAAAAAACTAAAGTACTTATCTATCTAAATTCATTACATAGGTTTTCCTATTTATTTACCAAGTAATGATTATTATTTAATGTAAAAACATGATTTTGGTTTCCTACTTAAAGACTTGAATTTTACTAAATTTCTCAATGTTTAAAAAACATACGAAAGATTCCGATATATTTCGATCATGATATTGATATGCAGTATCGGTATAGAGCGCGTTTCCTCTTATGTAAAGTAGAATACATCTTGACGAGATCGTTGATTAAATTCCAACCACCTGTCACACCATCATGTACTATTCCGAATCAAAGAAGTAGATGTCATTCTAAATTGACATTTACACGTTTACTTCTCAGTAAATTTGCCCTCTGCTGTATCTTGTCACTTTTTATTTAAAATCATAGCTTTCTAAACTGTGCTTAGTCGTTAATGTTTTTGTTGCTTGGGATTTAATTAAAAAAGAAAGTATTTTTAAATAAATATTGAAATATACACAGTAAATCTTTTTAGTGAAATTATTTTTGGAGGAATTCTATTAAATTTTTTAAAATTTTTCTTTGTTTAAAATAATGTAATTTAAAATTTAATGATCAGGTCTATGTACTATAAGTAGATAATAAATTTTATTTCTCCATTGAATTTTCATTAATTGTAATTAGAGAGAGATATGTGGCAACACTAATTCCAATCTTCTCTCTTAAAATAATATTATAACTTAAGCAGGTTCATGGACATACGATTAAGAGTTTGCAGAAATAAGTAAACAGAAACATAAAGCAAATAAGGAAAATATATAAATTGAGATAAACGTACACATAATTAAGTAATTATTTCATTTCATTTAAATTAATGGGTAAATTTTTATGTGTAACACTAATGTAGATCTCCATATTCCTACTATTTTGAAGTTCAGTACTTAATTATGATTTTTTATTGGATATCGAAATAATTCATCCTTATTTAGTAATTATTATAAAATATTTATTTTGATGCAGATACAAATAATACAAATCATTGCTATAAATCTGACTGTGATTAAAAGCTATTTGCTTGAAAGTGTTCTTGAAACATGGAATAATTTTGCAAATATAAAAAAAATACTTAGATATTAGTTTTATTGAGTTTTCCAAAATAACATTTTATTAATCATATTCAGGATGAAATGGAAGATGATTGTTGATTAAAGGAATACTCTTTTAAATCAGAGACAAGTTCTTGTTATCCATTGATGTTTTTGCCAAAATATGTAGTGAAAGTAAAGAAATATATAGAAGTTTCCAACTTCAATAATATTACTGAACATTAATCAGCTATTTCACGCTGTATTATAGTTATAGTTGACCTTTTATGATCATAAATACTTTATAATAAAATCTTTAATTTTTTGTTTATATTCAGTAAGATTTTTATACATAAATATTTTCTGATGTTTTATTCAATAGTGTCTTACATAGAAAATATTGATTTGTATGAATGTCAACTTTTCAAGCAAAACATGTTATGCATAGTTTAATATTTACTCGCTTTCTTTTGATTCACAATAGTTAGTTTTTACATTGACTTATCCTCTTTTATAATATTTTAATAATAAATTTTCCTTAAAATAAATAGTTTTTAACTATTGTGAATACTTTTGATTTATGAATTAAAATTTTTGAAGTAGTTTAAGAGAGTATAAAAATAAAAAAATATATTCACCATGAAGGATATTTAAAATATTTTATACTTTTTTCATTATAGTAGTACTGAAAAAAGAAATGATAAGTTTGTATATTAAGAAAACAAAACTATATAAGCCATTTTAAATTCTAAGTTTTAACAACAAGGTACCGGTTGAGAATTTTACATTTATTGTAAAAGCCCACGGTAACCTGGTTGGTTAGGAATATCTCTGGGGGTGGCAGGTAATCGTTATCAGAAGGCAATGATATCAAACCTGACCCTTTCGGAGACCCATAATATTCACTAATGGGAGGTAGGATACATGATTGCAATGTCTTCGATGAGAGGTTATATCTCTGGGGATGGTAGGTTAAACTAGTGGTCTTTCACTTGGTCCTTTCTTTAAATCATGAAGATCCACCCACTTTCTGAGTCTAAGAGGGCATACTCACTCGATGCTTTTTTATACAAAGAGCGATCAGACCCTTGAAGTGCAAAAAAGTTAGTAAATGTCTTCTAGCAGTTATTAGTGTTAATCAAAATACGTTTTGATACGTAAAAGAAAATCTACTGCAAACTACGTAATAAAAATAAAAGGAAATGAGTGTTAAAAGCGAAACATTGACTAAAATTACAACGCAATTTTAAGAAGAAAGAAATTTAATAATTAATTTACGAAAGTCGATATTTAAAAGGAATATTTCAAAACCTAAATAAATGAACCCATATATAGAAATATTTTGTCCATACAAACTCATGTGAACAGAAAACTAATGTACTTTATAAATTTTGCTTCCTAATTTATATTTTTAACATGGTTTATATTTTTAACATGTTTGAATAATATTTATAAAAAATATTTATTTCTCATTAAATGTTTAAATATATCATAACAAGAAAAAAAAGAAAATTAATGCAGTAATTATGTATATGCGAAACATCCTTAAATAGAAAAAAATATTGTGATATACGAATATTTAAAAATATATCAATGCATTAACTATATATTAGTTTTATATCTTCATAACATACACACATGTATTAAAGTAAAAAAATATCCTGACGAATAAATATACACTACATAAGATTTTAAATGAATGATTAAAGTAAAAAAAAAATCAAGACTAAAAGCTTTAGTTTAAGACTAAATGTGCCTAGTTAAGTGTCATTACATTCTTATTTCTCTTTCATAATCTTGTAAAATCAAATTTAGTAAAAATTCACAAGTATCAAGTACTAAAAAGCCTGACTAAAGACCTTTTCAGCTTTTTCATGATAAAAATTACAAACAGTAATCAAAACACAAAATAAATATTATGCATTCACAGACGTATTTAAATATATTCAAATAAGATGTATAGAATCAATTTCCTTATTTTCGAATAATAACATTATTTAATGATATTTGAACAAAAACATTGAGAATTTTGATAAAAGCACTGTGTAAGTAGTCCTTAAAATATAAAATATATGATGTAAAGATTATATTGCACACATCATTGATTAAAATATTTTTTACTATAGATCAAACAGTGTCCTAACGCATAAATAACATTTTCATGGCGATTAAAATTATATATAAGTATTCAGAAAAATTCAATATTCCTAAATGAGATGAAAAATTATACATAAATTATAACATAACCAACTGAGGAAAATCCTGCTTTCCTATGCTAAGGAAAACAGTATTTCTAGGATATAAATTAGACAAGAAAAATAATTGAGAAAATTTGGCACTGCTTTTAAATTGAAGCAGATGTTAAGTAACCGTTATATAAATATATTAATATAGTTAAATTTTAACATAAAATTGTTAGAATACATTTAAAAATAATTAGAAAATTAACATCTCAACTGTGGAAAAAATTTAAATAGTAATTATAAATACACATTACCCGACATTAAAAATACAGCACCAAGAAGGAATAGCCAGAAAGTGACGAAAATTCGCAAACAGAGAGAGGCAGCAACGAAAAATAAGGTATATGTACTTCGAAATGATATCCATACTACAGAGAAAGAACAAAAAGTCTGGTCAGTAGTTTAGTTTGTAGGATCACCATGGAAGGTGATACATGAAGCAACACAGAGTCAATGAGTGTGCGGATGGCGTCCTGAGAAATGTGGCTCGCCATTCACAGTCAACCATGAGCTAAAATGCGTCTTCTGAAAGCGGTAATAACAGGCTATGCAAATGGCCTCCATTCATATCCCAAACGTGTTTCATTAGAGAGGGATATGGTTAGAATGAATGTCAGTAAGGAGTTGTACATCTTGAGGTATATTGGCAGAGGCGACCAAAGTGTGGTCGGGAGTTTTTCTGATGATTAAGGGCATTTGATACCCCCTGAAAATAGGAATGTGTCACCGGCCGCCGCACTGCATCCATGTAACGTTGGGATGTCATATGAACGTTTCAGTGAATATGAACGAGAGGCAACCTGGATTCGTTCGCAATGTCATCACAATTCATGATAGTAAGGTAACATGCGGTGGGAGTTCCCCAATTGATGCAAGATTGAAGCTGTCTCTATGACAACAGCACACTCGCTCGCGACGACTATCACTGAAAAGAACAGAAGCATGTCTCATCTGAGAAAACGGTTCTGTTATACTCCGTCGAAAACATCGTTTAATCTGGCACCGTTCCAGACGTTGGCATCTATGCTGTGTGAAGTCATTTTTACGGACGACATGAGCACAGCCCACTAGCAACCAATTATCGGCAAATGGTTCTGCTTGATATGAGATTATCTACGGTGGCAGCAGGGGATGTAATATGGGTCAATCATTGAGTAGCCATGGACCATATGTTTTCTATCAACGAAAGATCAGGAGAGTAAGCCGGCCAGGGAATCATTTCAATATGGTGAATCAAGAAGAAACCTTGGACAATGCGTGCCATGTGTGGTCACGCTTTGTTGAAATATCGCTGTGTTCAAGCCCTGAAGGTAAGAAATGACAACTGGCTCCAACACCTAGGAGATGTAACGATGCATGTTTAAAATATTGGCAATGCGTACTAGAGTGTTGTTTTTACCAGCTGGATATTTTTCGTAAATTAACAAAATTATCCATTTTTTCCCTGGCTGGAAGTCCTTTTTTATTTGATTCAATAACCCGTAAGAGTGTATCCCATATTATTTTCTATCCCATCCCTTTTGAAGAAGTGGAATGCCCTAACGTAAGACTTGAAGGAAACCAATTTTTCAGAGAGAAGGAGGGACGGGGGCTGAAGACACAAGTGCATTGGCAGAATCAAAATGCAAGAAAAAGTCTGCAACACATGCCACTGAAAAAGACTCTGTTTGTTATTTAAATTGGACATTCTACTAGAATCTATAAGCAGTTAAATCCAGAATTTGAAATGATAAAATTCAATGAGTTTTTAGACGAGAGAGAAAGAGGTATACTTATGTAGTACGAGTGCAGATGAAGGCAATCACGCTGAATAGATGAACTACCAGATTTTCCGTGTCTTGAAAATAGACCGGCTTAATGATAGACATTTCCTTAGTAAGTCCGTGTTTTTTTTAAATTATTTTTCCAGCCAGTAATTTTTTTTTTCAGTGTGTTACCACCTATTTTATAACTTCAAACTAAGATTATGATGTCTAGTGTAAATTATGTTCTCCACGTCTGGGCTTAACCATGTTGTTAGTGTTTAAATGTTTGAAATATTATAAGTAACTAAATTTATATGAATGTAAATGGATTTATAGTTTTATGATTGAATTAAAACATTTTTGAAGACAAAAACAAAGCCAGTTTTTGCTTCTGTTTTGAGCTTTGAATCTGTGCAGAATGAAAAATAATTATTTGTAAATGCTCTGTGTGATAACGGTAATTCAATTCACACAAAATGGTGTCGCTTAAAGTGGATTTTGAAAAACTGAAAATGGAATAAGACTCTGGCTTGTTTTCAAACATGGCTGGCTATTAAAGGTTTCTACGTGGTACATCTCTTTATTTAATAATTTACAATAATCTTATTGCGTTTATTTTATATTAAGTAGAATGTTGTAACTACTATGAACATTATTATAAATAGTCATATGATTTTCATATGTTTTGAGTAATATTTGTTAAGATAAATTATTTTTTGAAGGTGAATATTAAAAATTTATATAATTATGAATAGCAAGACACAAACCGTTTCATGTGTTGTGTTATTAGACACACATAATATTGGTGAATCTCTAAATAAGATTCGCGTGTTTGATGGTAGTTGTAACGAGGTTTCATTATCACAATTTTTGGATAGAAAAGATGAAATTGGTGACCACTGTACATGGAGCCCAGTAGATAAATTAATATTGATAAAATTAAGAATTTCTTTAGTATGGTTTTTCCAAATGAAATTTGATCCTAAGGACACATAAAAAACCATATTTGCAACTGTGAACATGGTTTATATGAATGGAATTGTGTACCTTTTGGCATGGGCAATATAATAGCTTATAAAGATTAATGAAAATAGTACGGGATTAGAATCTCTTCACACGCAAAACGCAGTATATTTACACGGTATCTCTTAATCACTTCTTCTGACTATATAGACGAAAATTTAGATAAATTACATTTAATTTTCAAGAGATAAGAAGAACATATAAATTGAAAGTTAAACCCTCTCAATGTTGGTTGGTTTGTCGCTCAACGGTCATTTTTTGCACACGAGGGCTAATTAGACCGGGACCTATGGCTTAAAGTAGATTCCGAACCACTACAAACATCCAAGCCCAAGGTGGGATTGGAACCCACGAACTGTTGAACCGAAGGCAAGAGTACTAACCATTCGGCTACCATCTCGGCTGTTGCTTTTTAAAGAAAACTATAAATTATATAGGCATAACTGTTTCAAAAGGGACAGTTTATCCTGATACGAAAAACATACAAGCTGTGTTAGGTTTCAAAGTCCCAGCCACTCGTAAGCAAGTTAGAATATTTCTTGGATTGACAGGGTTTCACCTAAGGTTTATAAAAATTATGCTGAAATATCATTACCTCAACAAACTTGGCAAAAACTGATGCTAGATTCAGTTGGAATGATTCAGCTCACCATGCTTTTGACACTTTGAAACAGTGTTTAATTGATGAACCTTGTTTGAAACTATTGGATTTTTTAATGGAATTTATATTGAGTACTGTCGCTTCAAAATATGATTTGAGAGATGTTCTTTGCCAAAATGATAAAAACGGCTTACCACATCTTGTTGCATTCGCCAGTAAAAAACTAAAACATGCGGAAATTCGATACAGTACAGTAAAAAAAAGATTCTCGGAGCGGTATTCGGCGTAACCTACTTTAAGCAATATTTGCACGGGAAAAATTTAATATGTATTGCTATCAAGCAAGTCTTTCCTTTGCATTTAAAGCGTGAGATAGAATTTCTAGAATAGCTCGGTGGGTAATGATTCTGCAACAATATGATTATACCATTGTACATAAATCAGGAAAATGAAATATAACAGCGAATTATCTGTCTAGGGGTCTAAGCTCTAATAGCTTCCAACTACGATACTGATTCCAGAATGAAATTTGGAATAAAAGTTCATTCTATAAAGGATCCAAAATGCCAACAAATTATTCATTATTTGAAAAATAAGCAGACACCATCAACTAATCATATGTTTTTTTTCGAAAAAAATGATCTTCTTTACTGTATACCAAAAAATGCTCCAAACATCGTGATGAGACTAAAGATAAATTAGTGGTATCCAGTATCAGTAGAAGAAATTTTTATTTGGGTTATATGTCTAAACATGTTTCAAAGTATGTTAAATCATGTCCTTGTTGCATTGAAAAGGGAGGTCATAAGCCTGATAAACTAGCCTCATTACAGCACGTTCCAAACACTCAGTAACCAATGAAATACATAGCTATTGACGCCCTGGGTTCCCTTCCACTAACCTATTCAGGAAATAAGTATATCTAGGTGATTTCAGATTATTTTACACGCTGAGTTGAAATATATCCGACACCCGATATGAAAATTGAAAATGTTAGGGTATTAAAAGATTTTATTGTCTACATGGTATTTGTTTTTGGTCAAGGTGTTGAGAAAATTTTATTCGTAGACATTTCCAATAGGGGCTCCAACGTAATCTCAAAATCCATTTCTGAAGTGTATTTGAAACAAGATATTGAAAAACACACTACTACTTGAGTGATGAAATAGTAGAAAAACTTAACTAGACTTTAATTAATTCATTTAATTTGAATTCTACTCAAACAGACTGGGATCGGCATTTACCTTTCGCCTTGCTAGCTCACAGATCGGCACGACACTGTACAACATACGAATCACCATCATATCCCTTGTATGGCAGGGATATCCAATTACCGTAATCTGTAATGTCTAAACTTGTAGGTTATAACTATGTGGATGTCCGAGTGTATGCTGGAGATCTAGTTGTGCGTTTGCGATATTATTTTCAAATTGTTAAAAATAATTTCAATTTCATAGTGCCACAGAATAACAGGAACTCTATAACCGTAAGAGATAACGTTGATAAACAGATAGAAATAGGGGAGGTAGTATATTTGTATCTTCCGGAAACAAAAATCGAGTTTCAAGTAAACTAATGAGACCAAATGAAGACCTTTTAAGTATCTTGAGTAAACATACACCGTAATTACGAAATAGCGTTCATGAAAGAAACCTCAAAAACCCAATTTGTTCATGTAGGTCAACTTTCAAGAATTGATGGTAGAATTACATTCCCAACTTTACACGAAATTAATTCTACCCCTCAGCAACACATTGACTCAAAAAAAATTAAAATAAAATTAGTTCCTTAGTGGTTAACGATAGTGTACCAAGAAAAGGTAAAAAATCGTATGTGTTTTCAGCCTTGTAATTAATCCTCAAAGCAATAGCTCAACGTTTATCCAAATAAAAGAGCTTCATTTATCTCAAAATGTTCTGGAAAATCTCGACAAATAAAATATAATTACAATACCGGCTTCACTCGAAGGAGCTGTAGTATTAATATGGACTGAAAAGATAATGGACTGATTAAATGATCTTAATACAAACATTAATAAATTATTGTGTAGAGTATATTTAAAATATTAAATAATTTTGTAGTTTTGCAAATATATGTTTTTATATTTCGAATCACTTATGAAACTGCTGACTGGATTTGTGGCGATATATTTTTCATTTGTAGTTGTGTTTATAGTATTGCAAATTAATAATATCCTTCTCAGATGGTGTGTAAACGAATTTTTTTTATTTTTCGCATAACTTTTTATGGAACATCCACACGATCCGTTGCCAATGCATCGCGTGATAGATCGCAAGATTTTAACATTGCCAAATGCTACAGAATATACCCCCAGTGATAGAGGATACGCTAGAACGATACCAAGAATATTACAATATATACAAATATATACATATGTGTGCACAACCATAAGGAAAAGGAAGAGAAAAAAATTAAAAAGTTATATACGTTGACAGTTTGGCCGGTAAATGAACTCCTCTGCTTGATTTAGTTGTCACGGTTCTGTCTGGAAAAGTTTGATTGGTAGATTGATGATCTTCGGGCTGGGAAGAATCTGGACAGACAGTTTTGTCTTCTTGTATTGGTGAAGTTTTTTCTTCACATGTAGGAATTGAATATGCCAGTTTCACACGGTCAGTGGACACAGTTGATTTCCGGCTATTCAGGTCGATGGTGAAATTTTTAGCTGTTCGTTTTAAAACCTTGTGAGGACCTTTATATCAATGGCATAAAAAGGGTTTCACACTGCCGATTCTTAAAAATACGTGCAAACAAGTCTTTAAGGAAGGATTTACATAAAGTTTTGTTTGTCCATGGACGGAAATTGCAATTGGAATTCATTTCACGCATCTTATTTCGTAGCTCATCAACAAAGACATATCATCTCACGATGGTATAATTGATGTTTCACATATGTTGCTGGGAACTTCAAGAGTTGTGCCGTACACCAGCTCAGCACAAGATGCCTTGATGCCTTTCTTAACAGTTGTGCGGATTCCCAAAATAACTATTGAAAGTATTTCCGACCATTCATTGTTTTTGTGTGCTCTTATGAAGGATTTTAAGTGACGGTGGAATCTTTCCACAATCCCATTGGCGATTGGAGGATCAGCTGTAGTGTGAATTCGATTGGTTCTAAGCATTTCCGTAAATTCGCGATATAGGGATGATCGCATTTGTGAGCCTTGATCAGTATTTATTATCACAGGGCATCCAAAACGAGGTATCCAAGTATCGAAAATTGCTTGGCAAGTAGTTTTGGTTTGCATTTCTGGAATGGGAATAGCTTTTGGCCATCGTGAAAATCTGTCGATTATTGTTAATAAATAGATGGAGACAGTGGATCTATAAAGTCGATGTGTATCTGTTGAAATCTGGCATCAGGTAAAGAAAATGTTCCTAATGAAGCTTCTGTATGGCGTTGAACTTTGGATCTTTGACAAAATTCACAGCACCGTACCCATTCTTTTAGATCTTTTTTCATATTCAATTACACATATCTGGCACAAATGAGATTTATCGTTGCTGCTTTTCTAGGGTGTAAAATGTTAAGCAATTGATCAAAAATCAGTCTCTGAAATGATTTAGAAACAATTGGTCCTGGCGAACCAGTTGAAATATCACAGATTAAGTCAGAATCACTACTTTGGCAGGGTTTGAGTATAAGTTGAAGTGAGAAGCATTTATCCTGTAGTAATCTTTGAGTTTCTGAATAATTTTTTTGAGATTTCGTCAATTCATCAAAATTCAAGAAAGTTGATTTGGTGATTGAATTCACTTCATTATTCAACTCAATGCGTGATGTAAGTGGAATATTGGGATTTAAAATCAAGGTAGCGTAACTGACTAGGTGAACATTTATCTGAGTTTTGCATGACAGCATAAATTAATGGTTTATGGTCTGTAAAAATTTAGAATTTCCTGCCTTCTAACATATGCTTAAATTTCTTTATTGCTGAATAAATTGAAAAAGTTCTCAGTCATAAATTGACCACTCCCTTTGGCTATTGTTTAATTTCATTGAATAAAATGCAATGGGTTTCCATTTTTCCTCTGAGAGCTGCATTTATGACCTGCCTACTGCAAAATAAGATACATGAAACCATAAGCTTAGGGGTGCACTAGGAATAGGGTGTTTCAATAGAGTTCGTGAAATCACTTGTTTTGCTGCTAAAAGGAATTTTCAGCACTCTCGTTCCATTTTAATTGTTCAGATTTTTTAATGCTGGACCGAGATTATTTTCTATTTTTATGTCCTTCTAAAAATTGTACTAATGGATGAATTATATCTGCAGATTTTACAATATATCTAAGGTAAAAGTTACATATCCCTAAACATATGCGTAACTGTGTTACAATTTTTATATCTGACGAAATAAATTTTCCTCAGCAGAATTTAAATTGTTTTTATTTATAGCATTAATTTCCATGGAAACAGGTGTAACTTCTAAAATCCTTTCTGAAATTTCAGCTGCTTTTTCTAATGTTAAGTCTGTAACAGCTGCTAAAATAGTTTGCACCGATGTAGGCAAACGTTGTAGGAATAATTCCAATATAAATTTTTCTGGTATTTTTACTTTTCTGCACTACGTCTGATATTTCTTAAAAACTCAGAAGGTTTTCTCGTACCTAATCTTCACCTGAGAAAAACTGATGAATTTCCTGATATGATTATTCGCCTGATCGATTTACAAGTTCAGTTTTGAGAATAGTATAGGGATCAGTATCATCAAGATTCATCAAAACATCACACAGAAGTGATGGAATCTCTGAAAGTAGATGGAAACTACATAGTTAAATTTTGTCATATATTCCGTAAGAGCTTTTGGGACAGCTAATTTAAATGTGATTTCACACATAGTAAACCATAAAGCAGGATCCGATCCATTATAGACAGGTATTTGAACTTCACTTACCTCAGACATTGTGCAAGTTATACTTTTATTCCCATTAGTTTGAAAATTTCTGCTAAGTAATTTTGATGGATAGTAGTAAAAATCAACTCGTTTTAGTCGAAAAAAAGTCCGAATAGTCACCACTGTGGCGATATATTCTCTATTTGTGCGTGTTTATAGTATTACAAATTAATAACATCCATCTCAGAAGGTGTGTAAACGATTCTTTTTATTTTTCATATAACTTTATATGGAACATCCACACGATCCATTGCCAACGCAACGCATCACGTGATAGATCGCAAGAATTTAACGTTGCTAGATGCTACAGGTTTAGGAATTTTAGGAGACAATAAGACATTTTTTATATTTTAAATTTATTCAAGATAACATTGTGAGTAAATAAATGTATACTTTATGTGTTATTTCTAAATGGAAATCTTATTAAATATCACTTTAGAATGATTCTAATTAAAAAATGGGGATGTACTAAAATTTATAAAAATGTAGAACAAATTCAAACCTTGCCAAAAATTTTAGGTACCATATAAATAGATCATAAAAAGGCATTAAATTTTGCGTGTTAAACGTGTTACAAAATAGATAAAGAATGCTTTTTCTCTGCAAAGTCTTAATTGTCAGAAAAGTGTTTCCTGCTTGGCGGACAGGAGATATGAAACCTCTTCTCTAAAGATGTATTCTATATTGTGACTGTTTTTAATTGCATTGTAAATGTGAGGAAAAAAAAACTTCAACTTTTTTAGATATATTATTGATGTTGTATTAACTGGTTAGATATTTTTTTGTAAATTAACAAAATTACCCATTTTTTCCCTGGATGGAAGTAATTTTTTATTTAATTCAATAGAGAGTGTTTCCCATTTCTTTACCCATCCTCATCTTTTGACCAAGTGGAGTGCCCTGACGTAGGACATGAAGGAAACTGGTTTTTCAGAGAGGCTGATGACACACGCGCGTTGACAGAAACGAGTTACAAGAAAAAGTCTGAAAAACATGCCACTAAAAAGGACTCTGTTCGCTATTTAAATCAGACATTCTAATAGAATCTATAAACTGTAAAATCACAAATTTGAAATAATAAAATTCTATCAGTTTTTAGATGGGAGAAGAAATGGTATACTCCTATAGTGCGAGTCCAGATAAAGAATGTCAAGCTGCATTAATGAACTACAGGTTTTCTAGGTCCTGAAAATTGATCGGCTTAATGATAGACATTTCCTTACTAAGTCTCATTAAGTCTATGTTTTTTGAAAATTATTTTTCTAGCCAGTAGTTTTTTTAGTGTGTTACCATCTATTTTATAAGTTTAAACTAAGATTATGATATCTCGTGTAAATTACGAACTCCACATAAGTACTTAACCATGTTGTTAGTGAGGTTTAAATATTTGAAATAATATAAGTAACTAAATTTGTAAGAGTGTAAATGGATTTATAGTTTTATGATTGAATTAAAATAGTTCTTAAAGGCAAAAACAAAGCCAGCTTGTATTTTCAGGCTTGAACCTTTCCAAAATACAAAATACTAATAAATACACAACACAATGTAATACATTACTTATATTCTAAATATAACTTGTAAATACTATATGTTAACGGTAATTTAAAAAACAACAAGAGGAGTGAGAGAGTGTTATCCAATACCACCCCTTACGATAATACTGGTTGAATTATCTGTATGGTGGAGCATAACGTAACTGTACAGTATCCTTTCTCCACGGTATCTCTTAACTCGAATGTGACCACCATGGTGTCAATGACAGAGGTTTGATTCTAGATGATTCTAGACAGAGACTAAAGACAATTTTTTTCATTCTGTCATCCACCTCCTTCTTTCATTGCAGCATTTGTTGAGAAGACGGCTTTGGTTATGCGACACGGGTAGATGAAGCAATGGACATCTTACGGACAGACCAATCTGCTGTAAACGGCTTCAAAGAGTACGTGCAGAACCTGGATGATGCATTAGAGACTGAATGTGCTGTCCTATGATTAGTGATGTGGCTGAGCGATCCATCACTGCTAAGTGCAAAATTTGCCTGTCATCACGTGAAGTGGTGTACTGAAGAGGATGCTATCGAACACGTCGGTCCGTCGCACATTCCTGTATCTGGTGATCTAAAATCAGTATTGCACAGTTGTTTGGTTTCGTAAAACACGAATACCGGTTTCCTGAAAAATAATGAACAATCTCGGCAGGGCACTAATTTTTCTTTGTCGAACACGGACACTTGTTAAAAATTGATTGCTGCTTTCTACAAGGCCTAATTGGTCATTTTTTGAAAAAAAAACACAAAAAAAAAACACAATTGTTGAACTTGAAACCATCGAAATCTCCAGGCTTTAAATATGGCTTTGAAGTGGTACCACAGATGCGCGTGGTATGCGTCTGCGCTTAAATTAAAATTATTTGTATATGCCACCTCCTTTAATGCATGCTGTAAATTTCATGTTATTGGCATGCTTCCTTCATGGTTTTGCAATTATGGTGGGTAACAGTGTATTTTTTTAAGTTATTATAAATATATATAATATAAAGAAGTATTATAAGGTATAGTATGTAATTTCCAATATGACAAGTAGTAATAAAGATAACTTTAAATTCAGAATTTTATTTTAATTAAAGTTAAATTAAGATATTACATTTTACATATTCCGCAATGATTTTAACCATAAGATATTTTTAATATGTTTACCTGTCGATCCTCAACAGAATTTTGAAATATTTTATTTAAGTTAATGACATTATATACATACATACATACACACACACACACACACACACACACACACACACACACACACACACACACACACACACACACACACACACACACACACACACACACACACACACACACACACACACACACACACACACACACACACACACACACACACACACACACACACACACACACATATATATATATATATATATATATATACACACACATTACAAATACATTTCTTTGATAAAGTAATAATAAGTAATAAGTATTCATATGTAGTTGAGACTTTCTGTGTCAAATGTATTCCTTTGTAAATGTAGCACATTATTGCACGTTATTTTAAAATCACCACATCTTATCATATTCTGGTTTGAGCTTTTAATTTCCCTTGAGTCAAATCAAGTAATTAGCTGGTTAGTAGAAGATACACAAAGCTTTATTCAATAAATCGCAGAGTAGATGATGGATCACTTTGATCTTTTGATCCTGAGTTCAATTTTAAATGATGTATTTCAGTGGAAAATCTCCCCTTTTTAATCTCTGAGAATTAAAACTTAATATGAACTCAATCTTGCACAAAACCGTGATATCACACTTAGAAAGAAAAATTTTCGTCACATATTTTATTTTTAGATATTACTAATTTATTGTAGATGTATGTAAATTTAAATTAGTTGAATGTAAATTTAAATTAGTAAATTGTAAATTAGTAAATTTAAATTAGTTCAAATGTAAATTTAAATTAGTTGAAATAATATATAATCATTATAAAAATAATTAATATATATATATATATATATACTGATAGTAATAGCAAGCGTAATTTTAAGAATAAAAAATTAGAAAATGCGTAATTATAATTAAGATTTATAAATAGTAAAACTAGTTCAGTGCAAAAATTTAAAATCTTATTTATTACATTTTCTAATTCAGACAAAATACATTATTTTTAATACAAAATACATTATTTTTAATACAAAATACTTTTTATTGAAAATATCAAAACTATGTACTCATAAGTAAGTAGTGTTTTACAAAATTATAAGATTAATGAAATTTTTGTAATTTTTTATGAATAAGATTTTAAAAGTATATTAAATTGATCTAAATAGTTGAAATATAAATTATTCACACCCACACGTATATATATTATTTTTAAGAATTATCCATTGTTCTTAATATTTTATCAGTATATATAATACATCTTTTTCTATTTAAAAGTATATTACAAAATTATATAATAATAATTGGAATAAAATTTTTTTAAAAATTTGAAAATATATTTATGGACTATTTTTTTAAATTAATTCATGGACAGAATATTTCATTAAATAAGTTAATCAGGTTTGGAAGCAATGCTGAGGGAATTATCTGGGTCTAACTGACTTACCATATCAGCCATATTCTTTTAATAGAAGTCATGTATAGATCTAGTCAACTTATGACCTTGATTTTTCTTTTTAGAAAACAATATTTGATTGATTTTAACGCTGATATGTCTCATTATCTTTATGGAATTTGCAATTTGATCCTCTTAATATTCAACTAAATAGTATAAAGTATTAATAAAGAAATAATTGCTGACAACTGAATCAACTTTTCCAAGAGCCCGTAAGAGTTTTTCACATTATTAAAACCAAATCAAAATCCTGAATCGGGAACAATCTTCTGAAGAAATCTTGAGTTTTAGATCGTAGATCATGCCAATAAAAATATTTCCCTGCCAACTTAATTAAATGGAAAGTTTTTTCCTTTGGGAAAATGTTTGTTACAAGTATCATTCCGGGTCATGAAATTTAAATCTAATTTCATCCAATTTTTCATAATGTTATTACAGTTTTGTTCATTTAAGTTTCCACAAAGCAATATTTAAATTTGATCTTCAACTGAATCAAAGTTTTGTAGGGAAGATAATTTCAATTGTCTGTGGTGTTATTTTATTAGATTATTTCTATTTAATTGCAATTTAAATAACTTGTAGACTACTTTGAGAACATTATTTAATATAATGGCAGTTAATGAACAGTTCCAGCAAAAAAGATAAGAGTAAAAATCGAAAAACGCAGAACACAGCAAACAGAAATAGCTGCAACAGAGACCATAAATCCAATACGTTACTTGACTCCTAGTAACTCTGTGCCAGAAATGTCTTACACAGAGCAGGATAGTAGAGAAGATGCGCGAAGTCCATCTGCTCTCCAGAGCAGCACAGAGCACATATTGTAGAAGGAACAATTTTGAATCTATAGAGTTCATTTCAATGACAGTCATTTATAAAGGCCAGTCGAAATTCACCTACCGCTCTTCACCTTGGCCTTAATAATATGGAAGGTTATAAGATGAGAAATATTTGGAGTACACACACACACACACACACACACACACACACACACACACACACACACACACACACACACACACACACACACACACACACACACACACACACACACACACACACACACACACACACACACACACACACACACACACACACACACACACACATATATATATATATATATGTATAATATATATATATATATATATGCATAGACGAACTAAAAGAATGATGTTTTGGATTATAATATTGAAACACGTTGCATAATCATTAGCAATAATTTAAATATTATTAGAAAATAAATTATGATTATGTATATGAAAGAGAAATTTACCTTGTATATTTTGAATCCATAGGTATCGCAAGTTTTATGAATAATCTACTGAAATTATCCTTTATAAGATTAAAAACTTATAAAATAATTGATATTACTTCGCCTTAAAATAAAGGCTACATGAAGTCCTAACCTTTTGCTCCCAATTCTTATTTATTAATAAAATAATTATAGTCTAGGAAAACCAAGTTGATGTAATATGGGATGATAACTTAAAAGTATAATTTTATGTTATCCTCTATTATTAATATATCTAGATGCTATAGAATGATTCCGAGAAGCTGTAAAAATATAATTTGAGAATGATTTTATCTTTACAAAAAATTTCATTTATATTTGATAACAGAATTTTCTAAATATTTTATCTCTTGTAAAAATGTAGGCATTCATATTGTTAGGTTGCCCAATATATTAAGTTGAAAAATTAAAAAGAAATTATCAATAAATAAAACAAAATCATTTTTTTTTGGTCCATAAGTCGTAACAAAATTAGAAGAGTATTTGATATTTAAACCGCATAGGTAAATAAATGAAGAAACATGAATGTGGATTTATCTCTTTGTCCTATTTCCCTCTTTATGTAGGAACAACTCATTATTCACTTTTAATGGAATCATAAATTATTTTATTTTGATAAATGTAATGTATTTAAAATATTGTTTTTGGGACTTCTAGATCTTACAATATTTAAATAATTACTACCAAAATATAGTGAAAAATTCTTCTAAAGTTTCAAAAATGAAAACGGTTTGATATTTAATGACATATATTCTAATATTTTAGGCAATATATACCTCAATTAAAATTTCCATTTTTCAAAGAAGCCCAACTCTAAAATAACATGCAATATATTTGTTCGTTTAGCAAACATTTTGCGTATGGCGTTTCTGATTTTTCTTGATAATCTAAGTTTATTTGGTTTCTGTTCTTCCCAAGGGAGTAATGTTCACACACTTATGGATTTATTGATTGCAGCTTCAGACTCTACAGAGACTTCTACATTCTCAAGAGAATTACAATAGTGACTTTCAAGAACATTATTCAAACTGCCAATTTATCTCTGTAAACAAACAGAACTGCACTTGACATGTATTTTCTCTAAATGAATACGATTCTTGTTTTTTTATGAATTTATCTAATAGAAGATGATTTCGTGTGATATTGCAAACACACAAGTTAAGTTGTTAACAATAAATAGAAAATAGACAATATAGATAAGCAGTAATTAATGATGATATTTTAGCACAAAGATTAAAACTGATTTAATTATCTTAAACCCGGGATATATTTGAGAAGCTTTAATTGGAAAAATATTTTTCTTATAAAAACGTAAATATATTTTGAAGCTTTTAATATGCTAAATTCTGATATTGCATTTGTTTGTAATTGATGAATTAATTTAATTATCTATCTTATTACTTCCAAGTAATACATCAATGTAAAAATTTTTTTAAAAAAAATTTAGTTCAATAATTTGTTCTCATTTTATCACAAAGCAAGCGGTCATTTTTTATATTTTTAAATCTTTAAACGTGATTTACATTTTATTAATATAAATTAAATATATATTATAATTATAGATCAAGATATTGATATAGTACAGACTTGCATGAAGTTTTGAAAGAGAATGGTTTGAAAATTATATATATATATATATAATTTTTATTCCTTCATAAAGTTCAGCACATAAGAAGTTCTCAGAATAAAAGGTTACAATGAAATAAGAAGAGTGCTAATCATATCACTAGAAGTTGGCAAAACTCACTCAAACTAGTACTCAACTAGTGATGCCAGAATAATGAAAATAAAATCGTTTATTAAATAATGATTTCAGATTAACACAATTCTCATTTAAATCAAGTAATATACATTATAAATAACAAGAAACCCGATGAAAAGATTTTTAGTAAAAAAAAATGTGATAACCAACAAAGTGGAATGTCAACAGATTACCATAAATTATACACCTGTGGAATTTACATTCCTATATGTAAAAATCCAGTCCCACATATGACAGCAGTAGTCCTAAGTGTGAAAGAGCAAAATTTATATGCTTATGTTAATTAGAACAGCTCCTTGCTGAAGGTGTTCGAGAAACATAATGTTTTATAATTATTTAGCTATTTATTGGTGTCCAGTTACGTTTCTGGACTTCTGGAATTAAGTGTTTCAGAAACTAAATTTTCAATCCTATCATATCATCTTACCACTATAAAATATATACTTTATGAAAGATTGAAAAATCAATAAGTCTCTATAGGGAGTAGTAAGAAATGAAATATTTATTTACATCAATCACTTTATTTTTTCTATTAGGCAAGTAATATTAAAGTAGAGTAATTTTAATATGTTCATGATAAATTATAAAGAGAATCTAAATACTATATTTAAAACAAAATGCATCACACACACATAAGAAGCTGAACGAATCAAAAACAAATTGATTTATTTTTTAAATTTCAAAATATATCCACAAAAATCAATTAAAAATTGATAAATGAATGGAAAATCTGATGAGAAATTGTTCTTAACATAAATTCAAGTGACCAGAAGTTTGGATTTCTTATTATCAATATTTCTATTCAGGTTTCATGTATACTTACTCAAGACTTTATTAAAAGTACCAATCCATTTTAAAGAAAAGGCATTAGTTGTAAAGGAGATAGATTTATTCCATGATAGTTGTTTGGACTGAAAAATAAATTCGCTTATAAATAAAAACCATCAAATTTATACACACCTTTATATTTATATATATATATATATATATATATATATATATATATATATATATATATATATATATATATATATATATATATATATATATATATATATATATATATATATATATATATATATATGTATATGTATATATATATATATATATAATATATATATATATATATATATATATATATATATATATATATATATGTATATATATATATATATATTATTGAGCTTTGATAGAAATAAATTAAAGGAAAAGTTTTGGACCCCAATTACGTAAAATATTTAGAGAATTATTTATTATCACAAAATATACTGACGTTCAAAAAGTAAGGGACAGTTGGAATTTTTTGCCTAATTTTCAAATACATTAATTTAGAAGCACCAAATTTGGCTGAAAAGTTCACAAGATAGATATGAATTAATTGCAACATAGAAATTTTGGGTAAGAAAAACCTATAAATGATTTACAAGAAAAAAGTATTATAGTTGAAAAAGTTCATTCTTTGACAAAGGAATGAAAATGTTAAAATATCATAGAAAAATAACAAAGTAGTTTTAATAAGGCGTATAGATACCCTTAGCTTGAATGCATGCCCGACATCAACTTCCCACGCTGTCAATTAAGTAATCATTTACCGAAATGGGAAGCGAAGATTAGACATGCAGTGATCTGTTTTTCAGTTTTCTTGCAGACCTTGGAGCAGCAATATGTATACCAAGATAGTTTCACAGATTTTCTATGGGATTCACAGGTATACAGATCAAATTAGTCATTCCGTTCATTCCAAATCATGATCATTAAGATTGTCCTAAACAACTACAGATTGCTGAAGATCGAGATCAGCAATTGCAACTTAAGATCGGGCATTATCATTAATCAGAATGAAATCATTGTGAATTGCACCGTCATATGGGTGGACAAAGGGATCAAGAATGTCATCCCAATATCTCACACCAGCCACAGTTCTTTTCTTTAACACATGTAGATCACAATGACCACTGAATAAGATCCCTGTTTAAGCCATTATTCGATCTCTGTAGTAACTGTGTCTTTCCATAGTATTCGGTTGATAGTATTTGGCCCATTGTTTCCTCTACATCAGTGAATGTCTCTATTCATTCTCCTGTGTCAATCACATGTCAGTAAAAATTTAGAAACCACCTAATACAGGAAATGTGTTCCCATGCCCAAGATTAGCTGTAGTCCGATGTGAAAGACACACACAACTAGTCGCCTTGTTTAATTACCTGCTTGATGAAAATGCCTATGCACAGTAGTGGAAGATATTCTTCTCCCTGATACTACACAGTGTTCTGCAACAAGTTATGGCAAAGAAACGCTTTTTCTCTTCCAGACTGAAAGAGCTATAAAATAGTCTTCTATAATCTACCATAATCTAGTGCGTAGTCAACTTCAACATATTTTTCTAACATAACTAATATTCAAGAAAGCATTTCTGAAAACAAGTTGGAGCATACTTAACAAATTTTATGTTAAAAATAATACCTTGTGAGCAACTTAAGAAACATCATCCATCTATTAAGTTTTAATTAATAATAGAATAGGAGAGATAAAAATAATATTGATATTTTAAACTAAACTAGAGCGAATTTTCCATTAATATATAATATCTATAACAAATTTAAATCTTTTAATTGTTTCGAATTCCTTATAAAATATGCAACTTTTGTTTTTCCATAGAAAATTTTCTATTTTAAATAAAAGAACTTTAGTAGATTGAATGAAGTGGGAATTTGGAAAGTTAAATAGAAAACACAATTAATAATTATGAGTATAAAATGTAAGTTAAAATTAAAAAGTAAAGTAAGATATAGGTATTTCACTTTTTGCTATATTTGAGCATCATTAAGTAATCTTTAAAAGTATGACCAATATAATTTGATTCTTTATATCAGTTGATTACTCTTTATGACAAAAATTCCAATTCATTGAGTCTTCTGTTTATATTTATAAAACAGTTCAGAAAAAAGAATCCTAATGTTTATATTCACATATGGTGAAAATGTGCCTTGGGTCCCCTGCTTGGCGCATTTTAAAAAAATAGCCAACTGGTTTGTTTTTGCGTGTTGTCTCGCGGAGTTGAATGCTCAGAGAGACACTACGCAAAAAATGGCGTTTCTATGGCGACGAAACCAAAATCCGTGTTTTTAACTAATTTAACCGTTGCTATGGCAACTAAAACAAAAACAATGTTTTTTTACGAATTGTGTGACAAAAAATACACATATAATTGTATAACAAAATAGACAGGATTGCCACAGGGAGTGACTTTAGGATGAAATAATCAGGGTTACCACGCTTTGCACGTCTACCAACCATTTGGTGAGAAAGGGGTACCCAAACCACAGATTAACCTCACATATTTGTATTTACTTTTTTATTTGGAAGAACTTTAATTTTAAGAAAATTTCTTACCATTTCATGATTAATTATTATTAATATCAAATTGAGAATATTTTATTATGTATGAACTAACCTGGGGTTGAAAAAGTCTTAAACAAATTATTTTTTCACCATTTTATATATATTTAAAATACGAAATAATTTGTATCCATTCTTTAATCATTACTCAGCACGCATACACGGAAGTAAGCTCTGATTCATATTGTGATACATGTAATAAATGAGCAAAAGTGGCATCTCATTAATAACCGAACGATGAAGATATAAAGGAAAGCAAGTTTGCAATCCAGTGCAGCCGTGGGTCACTGTATTAAAATGATGTTTCCTCATTTAAATTTCAAAGATTCCTCACATATGGATCAGTCCTGATATATTGATATAACAGCTTAAGTTTTGACTTAATAACTAAACTGTATGTACTTTTTATTTCAAACTCTGAATGAAAATTAAACTTAAATATTATAAAAAATGAAAGGTATAATTTTTAATTAATGAAATAATATTCAAAAGCCTTAGGATATAATTATAAATGAGAGGTTCTTTTTAAATAATCCAAAAGTACATGTTTGTTTAGCATTAATTATTAAACATAGAGAGGAAACAATTGAAATTAAATAATCTATTATATGCTTACCTCAAGTATATTGAGGAGAAAAACGAGAATATTTGCAATTTTTAGCAGAAAAAGTTTCGTAGTTAAAATATGAATATATATATATATATATATATATATATATATATATATATATATATATATATATATATATATATATATATATCTATATCTATATCTATATCTATATCTATATATATATATATATATATATATATATATATATATATATATATATATGTATGTATATATATATATATAGGAAATATCAAACTTTAATGCCTACTAAAATAGCTTGGAGAATAATTTATATATAAATCATTGGATAAATCATCACATATATAAATCAAAAACGCTATTGCTAGAGGGATAAAAATAGAATGAAATATTTCCTACCTATCGTTTTGAAACATTGAAAAGTAAAACTTTTGAATAAAGGAACGTAGAGAATTACTGTGAAAATAAGTACAATTTTAAATTTTTCCTTATATTTAAATTTCAGACCAATGTACAGTTTTTTTTATAAAAATTACAAAATAATCTTTAAAAGAATGAAAATTGAAGGAAAAATGATATATTATTGAAAGAATTAAAAATTTTCAATCTTATTTTCATAATCTTTGATAAAATAATGTTTTTCTAAGCATGAAATACATATTATAATTTTATTTTTAAAATAGTTAGGTTTTGATTAATGTTGAAAATTTATTTAATATATTAATTCAATATTTTTACCAGAAAAAGTAAAGTAATAATATTAGTAAAATAAATAAAATTTTAAATTTATGAAATATAATTAATTCAAAATTTTAAATTTTATTCTTTCATTTGAAATTTTATTAATGATAAGCGATAAGATGGCTGATGATGTGTACCAAAAAGAGAAATAATGAGATAAATTATTTTCCCATATATTGGGTTAACCCAAATATTGGGGCTGTTGGGTTATATTAATATCGTGGAAGCAGTCGGATATGAAACTTCATAATTTAGCAAAATATTAAACCATGGAAAATATCTGCATTTTTTGATCTGCCAATATCAGAGGCATCAATTCACTTGGGAGACACCGCAATCACCACCTATTTAATGTTCCCCAGCCTGTTTCAATGAACTTGACTCACTAATTTGCGATAACGAGAACAATCTCTTAACAAACGAGGTTACTGCGACTTCTCTTTGTCTTGTGTGTAATGTTTCATCTACTCTGTAAGCACTTTGTTTCCAAAAATTAAAGAAAATCAGGTTCGTTATTTCACTTAAGCATAAATTGAAAAATTATAATCTATCATAATTATCATCGGACATTTTTTATGATCATCACTTCTTAAATTTTGGATGACACCAATATGTTCGGAAATAAGGCAATATTCCATGCCTATTATTTCTTCCGATGAAATCTGCAAAACACAGCGGAAGATTCACTTCGGAGCCATTTCTCGCTGTAAATTCGACATCTGTACTCTAGACCTATACTTTCTAAGACCTCATACTTTTGAAGGAGTTTTCACCACTACTGCCCGATCATCATGATGTTATTGGGTTAGTCAAGTATCGAACCAGATGCCTTCCAGTCACAAGAAACTGTTTTTTTAATCACCATGCTACCTTGGATCTATAGCCTTAAATTTAAACTCTTTTCTTAAGATTTAAATGAATTAGGAATTATATGAATAATTTAAATTAGAAATTAAAAATTTAAATAAAAATTAACTCAATGAGACTTTGATTTAATTTTGGTAACTCATTTTTTTATATAACTCATTTTTTTTAAATTGGGATCTATGTACTTAAGCCATCTTTCTAGTTAATATGAAATTTAATTGATTAAAGACGGACTTTTTACTTTTTCTCCAAATTTTAATTTTTAATCAATCTTCGAAAGGTTACTCAGTAGTCTTGCAATAATTTTTATATTTAGGGATAGATTTTCAAAAGAATAAAGTTAGCTTTAAGAAAAATATGGACCTGCTTCAAATTTCATGGCTTATGGAAATCAAGCACAGTACTAGTTTTCAAAATCGAAGTAAAAATTTTACCTTTTCAAATGATATGGCCCAAAAATTCAATGATCATCTTCAAACTATGGGATTTCTTAAAATTTATCCCTAGTCCCTATTTACTAGTAAGAGTTAAAATGTTTTCAAGTTGTTCGATTTTTTTTCATTTGAGGAAGACTAAATGCTTATGTTATCCACATTAGGTAAAACAATACCATCATTAATGAAAGGTCATAAATCGGTGTTAATAAAATTTTGAAACAAGGCTGAAGAGTTATATATTAAAAAAGAAATCGAAGAAAATTAGTATTGACCTTCATGAGTAACAAATGAAGTGATTTACTTCTATACTTGCTCATTGATGGAGTACATTGTGGAAAAATCTGTTTCTGAAATCGATAGTACTAAAAATTTACGATTACTGCAATCTATCTCATGTATCTACAATCAATGTGGAAGGGGTAATCTATCTTATATATCTTTTATAATTATTTTATTTAACCTCTTATAATCTATATGTTTCTAATATATCTATGTGTTCAAACAATGTCTCCCGTCTTTTTTTATTTTTATTTATTTATTTATGTTTTTGCGATTACCGCTGAGCTACGATATTTTGAAGAACTGGGCACTACTATCTTGTATTCTAATCAATATCTACTCGACTTTTCTGCAGTATTTTTCTCTGAAAATGGTAATTTACAGGGCATAAGGAGAATAAGTTCATTACTTTTTAATAAAATATCTAGTTTAAGATGTATTAATTTAGTTTTCTGTGAGAAAAGTATCTTATATTTAAAAATAATTAGATTAATGACTTCAATGTTCAATCCAACTTCATTAAAAGTTAACGCAAATAGTAGAATGAGTAAAATATATTACGTAACAGAGAAAATTGTTTCTAATCATAAATCTTCTGTTTTTACTTATCAACGTTTAATCTTGTATTAATATATTATATCATGCGATGACGCTATAAAATAACATTGTTTTCAACAATATCGATATCTGCATCACATTTAAAAGCATCAATTTTTTAATATATCCTATGAAACAGACTAATGTCTTCACTATACATTTACCAAATCCACTTAAAGAATAATTTTATAGAAATAACTAGCCAACATTTAATATATCAAACAAAACACTTCGAAGCAAAGTTATTTGGCTTCCAGCATCTATTAGCGCAAAAATTAAATTTATTAACAAATTCTCTGTTATTTAGTTCTCCTGTCACACTTGGTGATATTACTAACCTAAGTGGAATATAAAAGTCGTTTTTGAACTTATAAGAACAAAATAAAAGCTTGTTTCCTGTTCGTATAGCAGTAAGAATGTTTTCGCATTCGTATTAGCGAGTAAGAGTAAGAATGTTTTTCATTGGGAATATCACAACCGGTCAAAAGCTACTATAGATTGATTTGATCTTCAGCAGCATGGAAATAAATAGCGCTCTGTCATTATATATGCAATTCTATTCTTCCAATGGGGATTAATCAATATACATGCTAACAATCAGGACTTACATAGTAATTGCTCATAGTATGTAGCATAGAATTGTAAAAATAGTTTGTTTCGGGGTAATTCGTATGCACTGTTAAAATATTTATTAACATATTTAAATTTTATATCATAATTATATAATTTCCGGATAGACGGTGAAAATTAATTTTATGAAACGTTTATACTTCACTTAAATCAGCGCATTAGTTAACAGAATTTATTACTTTTATAATTCACTAAAAATCAAGGATACCTTCATAAGTGGTTATTAAGTAACTTGGTATTTATTTCCCATAAGTAAGCAAACATAAATTAATTTTAAGACATAACGTAATGGAAACTGCATATTTATTTGGTGTATATCTCTGTAGCAATAATCTCAAAGTTGTAATTTCATTAGGAAAAATAGTTTTATGTAGGTATAAAGTACATATAGTTCATATTTTTTGTTTTGTTTAATTATATATAAATTCAACAATTTTTTTTTAAATTACTTGCCTTCAAATAAACTTAAGAGTCCTTAAAAAGATATTTTTTAGTCAAGTAATTATTTTTATCATATGCTACAGATTATTCATAATAAGTTTGAGATTTTAAAATTAACATATTCAAACAAATAATTTGGTTAATAACTAAGAAGTAATGATATATAATATAATGAAATAATAGAAACTGAATAAATTAGAAATATATTTTATTCATATGGCGTGGAAAAATAATATTAATCAATTATATTAATTAAAAGGGCATTTATTTTTTAAATTTTTAGTTTAATTAAAACAATTGTTACAGAATATATATCTAAATAAAACTAAATATCCTGATATATATTTTATATGACAATTATTTAAGAGAGTTCAATATTTCCCATTTATCATTGGAAAAATGTATTAAAATTTTCTTAAAATCATGGTCAGTTTATGCAGCTTAGAAATGTTATCTAAGCTGCATAAACTGACCAGTAGATCTGACTGATCTAGTTTCTAAAACCTTTAAGACTATGAAACGTCTTTTGGTATAAATATTTATAAGTGCTTTGTCACACCTTATAAGGACATCATTGGAATTTGCTTCATTGTTTCACGTAAAAGATATTTCAGATGTAATGAGGTAATTAAAATAGTAGGTTAAAATGTCCCTAAAATAGCTTAGTGGTTCTGACAAGTTATAGTGAAGCAACATCTTAATATTTATATTTAAAATTTTATATGAGATTACTCACAAAAACTTATATATACCCCGAGATTTCTAAAAGAAAATAATGTAGATGGCGCATCTATTCTATAACATCTACAGTCATATCGTAATGTTTCATTTTATTCAGAGCCATGAGTTGGCATACATTCTGAGTATTCTTTTAAACAATACCATTTTACATTATAGAGATTAATTAAAGTCAGTAACTCAAGGCTACAATAGCAAATAACTTATGATGTTTCCTATTTCTATTGTCGTATTAGAATTAATTTTGCTGCAAAAAACAAAATTTTGTCTTAATGGAATCCAGTCATTTCAACAAAGAAAAACGTTTGTTAGCAGTCACAGTCATACTAAAGTATTAAGATGTATTTGGAAAATAAGCAATATTGTTTTTAGCTATGATACATAAATATTGAAATTTAATGACATCAGAAAGTGTGGCATACAATATCGAATCAAGCTTAAAATTTGACAAAACTATATACTGTACCTCTGTTGTAATTCAGTTATATATTTTGTATTTTATATTATATGATAAAGCTAACTTATATTGGGGTCTTTGGTACTTTTCAAACATATAATGCTCATTATCAATCAACAATATTGCCTATGTGATATATTAAGATAAGTTCATTTCGATGATCAACTGATTATTCTGATTTTTTATCAATAAGTATGATTAAACAAATTAGAATATTAACTCCTAAAATTATTGATTGTATATAAGATAGTGACTATCGATGTATGAAAATATGAATAAATAACATATTTATGGTGATTTAGCATCATTGTGAATGCAATATATTTAAGATTATATTTCTTCTATGAGTGATTTACATGCTACAACTTTTTGCCATTATAAATTTCTTATTTGTGTTATTAAGTATTTCCTTAGTTTGTTCAAGTGAAGTAATAAAGGTAAAGGAATATGACATAAAAAGAGATGTGGAGTTACAAAAAAATAAAATTTTTCTCTCAATTGCTTGATTTATTTTTAATGTTTCATTTTTAAACTAGCATTCTATATTTAATCACATTTCAACTGCATTATTAAACTATACCAACCTTTTCTAGATGAAAATGAATAGGAATTTTAATTTAGAGGAAATTATTTAACATGAACAAATTTTATACTAAAATTGAATCAATCTTAACATCAAATAATGAGAAATAATGTGGAACAAAATATTTTGCAAAGCTTATTTAAATATATGATAATAATAAAAGTAAATATTTATTTTAAAGTTGAAAAAATGGTTTTGATTTGGAACATAAGTTTCTCTTAAAAATAGATTATCAATTGTGAAAAATTCCGTAAAAAGTGTTGAAATAAATGTTTCCCGCAGTCTTTAAACTTTGTCACCCGAGTGTGTGATACAAAACAGAATCCGTAATTTTCACATCATTAAATCTTAATCAATTATCTTTTCTATCCAGCTGTTGCAAAGATTGTTTCATTATTATTAAACTAATGATGTTTATGAGTGACTAAATTCCTGTTAAAATTAGTAGAGTGGTGTTTATTTTTAATAGATCTTATTTTTATGAGATAGGAATTATACATTTAATAATAGATGTCTTGATTTCTCGCTTAGTAATCAAAAGTTCTAGAAATTGTGACTGTAAATTTATGAATAATAATACTAAGAATTTCTGATTAAATTACCAGATACTTTTATGTAGATATTGAGAGGAATAAGCCAATATGTTCAGATTATTGAGCTTTATTTTCAATTTATGGTCATAACTTTAAAATTTCATAATGAAGTAAATAATTTCTTTAATAATGATTCATTTATTAATCTTGATTGAATTTATTTATTAGTCTTATTGGAATTCATTTATTAAGCAGAAATAAATTTGATCTGTAATAAAAAAGGAATTACTGATTTACAAAAGCTTACCTTATATCTTATTATATATGAAAAACATATATCTAGTAAATTATTTGAAACTTTTTCATTAAGGTGAAATAATAACCACAAGTTCCTCTTAAGTATAAATACATTTATACAAATCCACATGATTTTTCATATGCAAAGAATAGATGGAAATTTGGCAATCATTTTTATTGACTAATATTTTAAAATGTTTCTAATTATCATTACAGTTTTCACCATTTAAAAGTAATATTTAATAATTTGTAATTTAATTAATCCAAGTTTTCTTTGAAAATTAGAATAATTGGAAATTTTTTTAATAAACACTTTTCCTTTGGAGAAGTAATAAGCTATTATTTCATTCACCTCTTGTTCTTGGATGACTAACTAAAAGTGCAGTAAATATTCAAGAATTTAAAATTTCCAAATTATTAATATTCATAAAGATCTTTTGCAAAATAAAAATATCAATAAAACTTTCACCATTCAATAATAATTTTATATTATTTTCTGTTATTGGTTATTATTGTAACCAACGAACATTACATTTAACAGTTATTCTATAACTTGTAATTGATATTGCTACACATTATAGATTACAACTGATGATTATCAACTAACTAAGAAAAATCAATTAGATCTAATAGCAATCAAAACATATATTTGTTTCATAAGCAATTTATTTTCATATATTTTTATGTTAAATTAAAAACTTTAAAATACCTATCAATAATGTCTTCGTTTTCATGTTAAAATATATATTATCATTAAAAAAAATTTAATTCTAACAATAAATTATTTCATAAAAGTTGTATTTTAAAAATGCTGAACATTTTATAGCAAATCAAGTTTAATGTAGTTCATTTTAAATAAGAATATATTTCTTAAAAATCAATTTTTATAAAAAAGTATATATAAGATACATACACTCTCGCACACACACACACACACACACACACACACACACACACACACACACACACACACACACACACACACACACACACACACACACACACACACACACACATAAACATACATAAAAATGATTTAAAACTCATTCAATATTTTTGAAAATTAATTCATTATTTTCAACAGAAAGTTTGGAAAAAAACTTAAAACTAGAGTTATTTTAACAATTTTTTTCACTCAATTTGGAATTATCAAAGTGTAATCAATAGCTTTTAGGCTTATTAAATTTATAAATTCAAACACTGCTTTAAATATGCACAAAAATAATAAGCACATTGTTAGAATAATTATCCATGTTAGATTTCATTGCAAATATATATCGATATCTACAATGAAATCTAAGTATTACAAATGAAAATTAAATGAAAAGTATTACATAAGTTATTGTTTTAATAACTTTATAATATTCGGTTGTAAAATTCCAGAAGGAAATCAAAATGTCATCCTGATAAATTTTCCTTTTCCTAAATAAGGTCCTCTTTCAGTCCTAAATAAAGGTATTTATCTTTTCTCATCAGAGAAAATGAGATTTTGATACGATTATACAGCTTCTATTTTAATGATAATTATGTTCTTTAGAACTAAAATTTGTTTTAATTAATTAATACTTCTTTCTTGGAGAAAAAGGATAGATAAATAAGTTTGTTTCCTTTGGAGTTAACATCACTTTCAATGACATATGTATCCTGTACCTTATCAGCAAATATTAGAAAAACTGTCATTGCTATTATATTTCAATTGACTAATTGGTAATGTGATTAACTCCATACGATATAATCCCTACTCCATACGGTATACCCCATACGATATACCATGTAATCTTTACTCCATACGATACTCCACACGATATAATCCATTGAAATACAATATAATCCATATGATTAACTCTATATCTATGTATGTATATGTAAGTATATGAATACGCTTGATTACAAGCGTATTATGTAAAATAAACATGGAAAGAAATTTTTAAAAAAAACAATTTAATAAAGCATTTATATATAAATTAAAGCTTTATATATTAAATTAAAGCTTTAAATAAATATATATATATATCATGATTATATCATGATATATATATATATATATATATATTTAAATATATATATATATATATATATATATATATATATATATCATGATTATATCATGATATATATATATATATATATATATATATCATGATTATATCATGATATTTTATAGAAAAATATATTGGCAAATAAACTATTATGTTTTTTCAGAATTCATTATTACTATAACGAAAGAAATGGGTAAAGTTTTGCATAAAAATATGAATATAAATACACACAACACATGGAATAGGTAAATGAATTTAATTTTTTATGATAACCTATATTATTCTTCAGTTTATCTATTTATACTTATATTGATTTTTTTTCTTCTTTATATTTGTTCTATGTAAAATAATATTTACAAGGTATTTCGTGAAATATAATTCATTAGGCCATTAACAAAAACTATTTTTTAAATTATGATTTTAAAGCTATTAAATTCCTCAAAAAAACAAACTAAATTAAATGATACTCTAGCATATTTAAATACCTAATAAATTTACAAGTTGAATCTAAAAATGTCAAATAGTTTCAAATAAGAAGTGAGTACTGCCTTTTCAATATTATTATGAGAAATCGCATATTTATCCACTATTTCCTGCATTATTAGGCATTTAAATAACTCTTAAATTACAAACATTTCCTAATAGTAGTTGCAAATGCGGGATTTTAGGTACGCCACACACACACACAATTTAAGATTCATCAAGTGAAAAAGATATCTCTTTTGCACGCTACTTGTCGTGAATAACTTGCCATTATCTCGATGCAAATAAGTTTAATGGGGGAGTAAATTTCAATAAGTGAAAGAAAATGTGAATGAAAATTTTATCGATTTTACCTAACTGGAACGCAAACTCTATAAAGTATTGAAGCATCGCTTATTTCATACTTTGGAAGTAATAATTTTATCGATTTACTCCCTCGTACTTGCATAAACTATTTTAAATTTTCCGATACATTTCCTTGCTATTAGTATAATTTCCATGAACTTTAAAATAAGATGGGTGCTTGATAAAATTGTCTTAATACCATTCTTTGCTTCTTAAAATCAATATACTTAAGAATTTATTGAAATGTTTTATTAAATATTTAAAAAAAATGTTTTCATAAATATAATGTTTTTTACTTACGTCTTTTACATTTAAATAGTATGTAAAAATCTTCAGTTAATTCCTTTTATTTAATTTTAGTTCAAATATATATATATATATATATATATATATATATATAACTCATATAAAGACATTTCAAATCGTCAAATGATATCAGGAATTTTAGCACTTTAAGGGAAAGATAAATCGACCATTAAAATTTTATAAATAATATTAAGTTAAACATTTCATTATTCTTAGTGATTGTGCGAAAATCCTTATTATTTCACTCAAGTTTTATAATTTGTTTAATTATTAAGACAAAACTTTATATAAAAATAATTTAAAAATTTTTATATAAAAATAATTTTAAAACAATATTTATTCAATTATGTTAGCGTAAGAAAAATCATTATACGCAAAAGCATTTAATAAGAAAAATTACGATTTAACTTTCTTGTAAGGTAATTTTTTACTTTTTCAGATTTTTGAAAAATGGTTGACATCCTGTTAATAATTTATGGGGAAAAACCATATGAAGAAATTAAACATTGGGAAACAAAAGAAAAATACGGCAATTTTTAATAAAAAAATTCTTGATTAATATTGAATTTATAAGCATAGGAAAAATACTTTTATTTTTGACTAAATTTTAGGGTAAAAAAATTTTTAGCCTTATTTCCTTAAGCTTTTTATTGTTGAAACGAATGTTATTCAATATTTACGTAAAAGTATGAAACAGAAAGATATTGACGAAGAGAGGAAGAGAGTGAGCTCAAATATTTAATATGAAGTATATTTTTCTTCATGAAATATATATATAATATTTATTAAAATGCTAAAAATATTACTTAATTTAAATTTATTTTACTTTGTAAATGAATAATTGTAATATTAAACTTAATAAGTATGGTTTAAATTATTTCAGAAATTAATTATAAATACCATTATTTAAATGTCTGTATTAAAAGCAGCTTTTTATTAGAAAACGATATACATTTTCTAAAACATTTTCTATCAGAATGTACTTTTAAGAAATTCTAACCTAGTATTTATTTATTGACTTGATATTGCATGATTATTTTGCCTGAGAAGTTACGATAATTTTGTACTCTAAACTACGTATGTGTGGAGAAAAAAATCGCAACATTCAAAATTATCAATTACATAGATGCTAAAATGGTGCAAATTCAGAAATTTTGTTTAAAAAAATGTGAAGTTACTCTTTATAGCTACATTGATTCGTAGATGGAAGGCACATTATATTTTGTATAAATACTAAAAGTTATCGACTGTTGCTATGGTATTCTAACATGACTTAAATTACATTTTCTTTACATTAAAAATACTTTTCATGAAAAAAGTATGGGGATCTTTCAGTCTGTGGAAGAATTTTACTCATAATCCTTATTCAGAAGAGCATACATTTTGCTTGTCTCATAAATTCATTTAATCAATTTATTATTGTAAGCAACATCAGCAGATGAGAAATGCCCCCCATAACCCTATGACATCACTGTAAATTAAGCCTTCATACTGCTAACAATGGTCCATATTACAAAAAATTATTCCTCATTTGATCAGTCTCTTTTCATTTGATTTGTTCAGATTTTATGGCAACAACAACAGACAGATTGCAGTTTTGGGCCCTCTGTCAACAAACACGTATGCAGGAATTAAAACTAATAAGTAAAAAAAGCAGAGTTCTTCTCTGAAAAATTCTATCAATTAAAAACTGCTGAGTTTCCCCGAGACCAGAATACATCTTTTTGCATAAAATAGTTAATACAAGCTACTTCAATAGACATGAAATTATGAAAATAATATATCATTTACGAGATATATGCCTTAATCCACGATAATTGTCAAATGATGGTAAATAAATGTGATGTCTACAATTAATCCTCCATAGACATAGCTACTTTTCAGACTGATTATTCCATAAATTTGTGATATATATATATATATATATATATATATATATATATATATATATATATATATATATATATATATATATATATATATATATATATATATATATATAAGAGTCTCTAAAAGACATTTCCCTTCAAGAAACCTTGAATCATACAATAATAGTCCATTTTTTATTACTCTTGAATTAAGTACTGATATGTTTTGAATGATTCCCGTTGTCCATTTTAAATCTTCGTTGTACAAGTTACATCTGATGATAGATTTCAAAATTCTAATAATATACATAAATTACCAAGTTACATTAACACATCAAATTTTAAAGATCATGGGAAATGTTTCTGAATAGAAATGTATCATACAGCAATGAGCATTTTTT